>RCUC01167449.1:0-62903 GCA_003697995.1 Taxidea taxus jeffersonii | reverse complement strand
CTGGGTCATAAGGTAGCTCTATTTTCAATTTTTTGAGGAACCTCCATGCTGTTTTCCAGAGTGGTTGCACCAGCTTGCATTCCCACCGACAGTGTAGGAGGGTTCCCCTTTCTCCACATCCTCACCAGCATCTGTCATTTCCTGACTTGTTCATTTTCGCCATTCTGACTGGTGTGAGGTGGTATCTCATTGTGGTTTTGATTTGTATTTCCCTGATGCCCAGTGATGTGGAGCACTTTTTCATGTGTCTGTTGGCCATCTGGATGTCTTCTTTGCAGAAATGTCTGTTCATGTCCTCTGCCCATTTCTTGATTGTATTGTTTATTCTTTGGATGTTGAGTTTGCTAAGCTCTTTTTGATTTTGGATATGAGCCCTTTATCTGATATGTCGTTTGCAAATATCTTCTCCCACTCTGTCAGTTGTCTTTTGGTTTTGTTGACTGTTTCCTTTGCTGTGCAAAAGATTTGATCTTGATGAAGTCCCAATAGTTCATTTTTTCTCTTGCTTCCCTTGCCTTTGGCATTGTTCCTAGGAAGAAGTTGCTGCGGCTGAGTTCGAAGAGGTTGCTGCCTGTGTCTCCTCAAGGATTTTGATGGATTCCTTTCTCACGTTGAGGTCCTTCATCCATTTTGAGTCTATTTTCGTGTGTGGTGTAAGGAAATGGTCCAATTTCATTTTTCTGCATGTGGCTGTCCAATATTCCCAACACCATTTGTTGAAGAGGCTGTCTTTTTTCCATTGGATGTTCTTTCCTGCTTTGTCAAAGATTAGTTGACCATAGAGTTGAGGGTCTATTTCTGGGCTTTCTATTCTGTTCCATTGATCTATGTGTCTGTGTTTGTGCCAGTACCATACTGTCTTAATGATGACAGCTTTGTAGTAGAGCTTGAAGTCTGGAATTGTGATGCCACCAACTTTGGTTTTCTTTTTCAATATTCCTTTGGCTATTCGAGGTCTTTTCTGGTTCCATATAAATTTTAGGATGATTTGTTCCATTTCTTTGAAAAAAATGGATGGGATTTTGATAGGCATTGCATTAAATGTGTAGATGCTTTAGGTAGCATAGACATTTTCACAATATTTATTCTTCCAATCCATGAGCTTGGAACATTTTTCCATTTCTTTGTGTCTTCCTCAATTTCTTTCATGAGTACTTTATAGTTCTCTGAGTATAGATTCTTTGCCTCTTTGGTTAGGTTTATTCCTAGGTATCTTATGGTTTTGAGTGTAATTGTAAATGGGATTGACTCCTTAATTTCTCTTTCTTCTGTCTTGTTGTTGGTGTAAAGAAATGCAACTGATTTCTGTGCATTGATTTTATATCCTGACACTTTACTGAATTCCTGTACAAGTTCTATTTTAAACATAACAAAACATATTTTCCATGCCATTCCAAAAGTACTTAAATGGCCTTTTATTTTTTATTTTATTAAATATTTTTTTCTATTTTTTTGACAGAGAGAGAGAAAGCACAAGCAGGGGGAACGGCAGGCAAAGGCAGAGGGAGAAGCAGGCTCCCTGCTGAGCTGAGAGCCTGATGTGTGGATCCAAGCAGGTCTTAAACCCAGGATCCTGAGATTATGACCTGAGCAAAAGGCAGACACTTAACCTACTGAGCTGCACAGGCACCCCTTAAATAGCACTTCAACAAGAAATTATAAAACAACACATATATTTCCAAAGTGGTCATTTTGAAGAAATTATACTCAAGGACGTATATATATATATATGATCAGTTCATTACAAATTAAATGAAGGATTTGATATTTGTATATTATTAATTTCATCATATGTCTTAGTTACTGTGTTACAGAACTGACAAAATTATTAGTTGTGCCCAAATTAGCTCGCTGAAGTACTGTAAAAACCTTTACAAAATTGTTAATTCCAATGGGAATTTATCTATTTCAAAGTACAGAAAAGCAAGGGAAATTTCTAAGTTATTTTTATAAAAAGATAAAATTCTGTCCCCAAGTTGTCAAAAACTACTCCAAAAAAGCTATATACCAATGATCATTTATGAATACAAATTCAGAAAAAATAAATAAAAATAACAAACACAAATTGATAGCATAGTGAAAGAGTAAGAAGATTATAAATCATGATCAAATGGAGTTTCTACAACTTACGAGACCCAAGGGCTTCAAAAATATTAACTGTTTTAATATAATCAACCATAATAACATAAGAAGAATCATATGATAATCTTCATAAATTATAAAAATTAAAAGTATCCAATTATGGTAAAAGCACTAAATAAAATAATAGTTGATGGAATAACATGGCTTCAGCTAAAGATCTGTTTAACAGAGAAACATTAAAAACTTTTCTGCTAAAGTCAAATACATAATGCCCCGTCTTTCCCTGCTCTTTAAAAACAATGTGGGAAACATCTGTCAGTGCAGTTAGACAAGAGAAAAAACCCACAAATTTGAAAGAAAAAAAAAATACTAAAGTTGATGTAATAGTCTGAATAAATCAAAGAAAAATACCATGAAAAATAGGAAAACTCACTAAAATAAGAGTAATGAAGATATACATCATAAAATTGATAGTTCATATGTATGCAAACAAAAGCATATTAAAAGATATAGAGAAAATCCCCAATTACAATAAAAAAACAATTTAAAAACATGACTAGAAAGGACTGTAAGTAAGCCTAGAAAAACAATCAATTTAGAATGAATGTTAACATCTATAAAACTTGTCAGAATCCCATGAAAATTGACTTGAAAAAAATTGAGAAAACATACATGTTTGGGTAAGTGATATCATAATAGGAGTTGGGTAGAGGTAAAAATGAAAGAGAAAAAGAAAATTTCCATAAAAATAAACTCTTGAGAGTCAAATAATCTAATTATATGCACTGATCTCCTTAGATTTGTCTTCAAACTGTTTAAAAAAAGAAATTAAAAAATGAATTTATAATACAAATCTGTGTCATTTGAACAATGACTCTATAATTGCTTATATTGAAGTGTTTATTTATTGATGTGATAATTTTATTAAGGCTACATTTTATTCTTAGAGATATCTAAATAAAATATAATAATTCTCCCACTTGTATTTGTTTACTTTAATTTGGGGACAGGGAAGTGGAATTAGGTAGGAATAGAGATGAAGCAAACTGGACATGCATTAATAATTGTTGGTGAATTACAATATTCTTTACATTTTATTTATTTATTTTTCTTAAAAGAATTAAAAATGTTTCCTAGTTTAATGTATAAATTATACTGTCAACCTATACTTAATAATTTACATTTACCCATCCTACACCCAACAAGTAGTCAAGAAAATATAATGTATTACTTATATCCTTTATCTTGAACACTTATAATTACTGCAACTAAACTGATCCTTTTCCATACCCCCTCACCCCCACCAAACTAAGGCGAAAACTGACCTTAAGTAGGGACAATAAATCTTTTTAATCCTTATAGAAATCTTGTAAGATATATAGGGACATCACAATTTATCAATGAGGAAACTCTAGTTTCAGGTTTTCGAGTTCCTACAGTTATCACTTTTTTTTTTTTACCTTAAATTAGAATATATAGAGCCACCTGAATATAAAGGCAGTTCAACTTTAAAACTCCAAAGAATAAAGTGTATTCTTTGTATTGTGGCCCCTCATGTTTTCACTGTATTCTTTCAATTCTACAATTACCAGATCTTTGCTTTATTACTTAACAGCCAAAGGGGAGCACATTTATTACTTAGTATCTTCATTTTGATTCCTGCATGGTAATTTATTTCACTGTGTTGTTCAGTTAACAAGACTTCCATAGACATTCCAATTAATCTTTCTTTAACCTGGGCCTATTTGGCTTTTTTCTCAATAGTAGAAAATATTTTATATTTCAATTTCTCAATGTTAAGCCAACTTGAGATTCCATGTTATCAATAAGCCAGTGACTTTCTTTTCATGTTTTCATGCTTAGCATTTGTTTGCTCTTGTCTTTCTAATTCAATATTTTTCCCTGTGATCTCTTTTGGAACCTATAGATCTCTGATTCAGACCAATGTTATGCTTGACAAAGGCTTGTTAAAAATATAATTAAAAACACTCTTCTTGACATCATAATAGATGTTGTTTCCATCCAGCATTTTATTTTGAGGAAAACCAAGGAAGCATCATTTTAATCATAATGTTAATATAAGTGTAAGCCGCATTTCTTGTGGGGGATATAAACCTAGTTGTTTTCATTTAATTAGATATGGCAAAAGACCTTCAGAATGAAGTATATATATTTAGAAGGTTAATTATCAATTCATAAAATGACCTTGAAAAAGATGTGCCTGCCTCTAGACTACAAACAGATGGACTTTTATGGATCTTAAGGAGCTTCTTAATTGTGCCAATAAAATCTAATATGAAACAAAATGGGTTAGGTGAAATTCTTAACCATTACTAATTAGGCATATGCTAGAGATATTAAAATTACCATCAGACCAAGAAAATTTCATTTATTTTCCCTAAATTCTGATAATAATTACAAGCTATTTTGAACTATGGCTTTCATTTAGTTAGTGTCCTTGTGGATTACTGTCAAAATCAAAGGTTCATACTGAACTCCGGGAGGCAATATATAATGCCAGTTAATAGCACAGGATTTGGAGTTAGGGAGATTAGATGGATAGTTCTCAAAATGGGACAAATCTTTCCTTCTCTGGGGGACTTTTAACAATATTTACAGATACTTTTAGTGGTCACAAATGAGTGGGAGAAACAGTTGCTACTAGCATCGGATGAGTAGAAGCCAGGAGTCCTACAATGCACAGGACAGCTCCTCACAAGAATTATCTGGCCCTCTAGTGTCCATAGGGTCAAGGTTAGAAACTCTGGGTTACAGTATGTTCTCTGCTGTTCAGTCTCCACATTACTCAATTTCATCAAGACTGAATTTCCTCATGCATGAAAGTATATAAAAATTATATATATACTAAAGGATATTTTAAAGATTAACTAAAATAATATATTTGAAAAACAACAGTCAGTGAATAAAAAAGAGCTCAAATAATGTTTATTATTTACTTTCTTCTCAAAACTCTTTCCCTCACATGTACAACTTGCCACATGTAAGATTTTCACACTCTTCATAGTCACACACAGAAAAAAAAATGAACACATTTCTCACTGTCTATTAAATATTTCAGAAATAAATCATTAAATTAATTCCCTTCTGCCTCTTGAACTCACCATTTCTTTCCATCATTTTGTCCTATTTTTCATTAAGATTAACTTTTTCTTACCTGGGCTCATTACAAACGTTTCTGCCTCTAGTCCCATGCCCCTCAATAGCATTGTTATTACTAGTCTTATAAGGAGTCTTGGGAAAATCAGCTTAGATAAGAAGGAGATATATGTTGGCTGGAGATTTATACCATTTAGCTAAACCAGAAGGAGAGCCAAGTTGA
This sequence comes from Taxidea taxus jeffersonii, assembly GCA_003697995.1. Lineage (NCBI taxonomy): Eukaryota > Metazoa > Chordata > Mammalia > Carnivora > Mustelidae > Taxidea > Taxidea taxus. Next base: position 57,481 of record RCUC01167449.1, on the reverse strand, counting down.
ATTTTGGAAGCATAGCAGGATGCTGAAAATCTCCAAAATGCAGATAAAGAGCTGTGTGTGTGACTTTTGGCTTCCGTGCAGGATGTAAAAAGCTCAAAACAGCATCACTCTCACTCTTATGAGTACAGCAACAAAAGCAAACCAGCACACACGTGCACACACACGCACACACACACACAGAGGGAGGGAGAGAAAGATTAGGAACACTGGTCAATTGGAAAATTCAAATTTTCATTGTCCATCAAAGAACTGAAGTTTCAAGATGACCAGACACCAGTAAGAATTCTGGAAAAATATTTAATTAATCAGTAAGAGTACCCAGAAAAATATTTTACAACATTGTAATGCCCTATACACTGAGAAAATTGCCAGTCTCTCTCACGTCTTTCTTGAAGAATGATAGCGCATGCGCGCGCGCGCACACACACACACACACACACACACACACACACACACACAATATTGCAAGAGTCCCGAGAAGTTGTCACTCTTGGCGCAAACTCGGGGGCAGGGTGAATACTGACCACCATAGTAAGGGAATGGACAAACGCAAATTATTCTCATCTTTCCCTCACATTACTTTACCCGAAACAATACTGGAAAAGAACAGAATTGGAAATTTCACATTGTAATTATCTGATGCCCAGACTTACACTAAAATTTCACTGATCACAATAATGTGGTTGGAAAAGGAATAGGCATATAAACCAAAAAATGAACAGAAAGCCCAGAAATAACACTACCCATATTTGTCAAGTGATTAAAATTCAATGGAATTCAACTTGATAGGAAATAAAAAATACTTGTTTGTTTGTTTGTTTTTTAACAAATGGTGTTGGAATATTCTGAATATTCAAATTAAAAAACCAGAACTATACAAAAAATATCTAAAAATAACTTATTCTCCTAAATGTGAAAGTTAAAACCACAAATTTTCTAGAATAAACATAGGAAGAAAACACTTGTTCCCTGAGGGTAGTTGGAAAACATTTAGATATGACATTGAAAACACAATTTTAAAAAATCATAACAAAGTAGACTTAATCAATATTAAAATAGTTGCCTCTTCAAAAACCATTATAAAAATTAAGAGTCATAGGGGCGCCTGCGTGGCTTAGTTGGTTAAGTGTCCTGGGTGGCTTAGTTGGTTAAGATTCTTTATCTCAGTTCAGGTCTTTTTCCATGTGTAGTGTGCAGAGCCCAGCACAGGGCAAGATCTCACTACCCTAGATCATGACCTGAGTTGAAATCTAGAGTCGAATGCTGGACTCTGAGTCACCCAGCTGCCCTCTCACTCAGGTCTTGATCTCGGGGATGTGAGTTCAAGCTGGGCATGAAGTCTACTTAAAAACAAAACAAACAAAACAAAAAAATTAATAGTCATAGAATAAGAGAATATATTTGAAAATTACATTTCTGTCTATGGTTATATTTAGAGTTGAGGGAAAAAAAAAAACCAAACCTCAATGATAAGAAAATAAAACAAGGCTATCCCTATAAAGTTAAAAAGTGCCATAAAGAAAATGACTAGGTTAGAGATTTATTGAAAGTATCATCTCCCTCTGGGTTTTTGCTGATCCATGTGGTCTATATTTTTGAATTTGAATTAGACATGGGTTGGAAATATAAGAATCAACCATATGGAGGCAGTAAGGTTGGAAGTTGGAACAATTAGTTTTGCCTGGATACATGCACTCTGAAAGGCAATATTTTTAGTGGATAAAATAGTATAAAACTGATAATTTCAAAGAAGAAGGAGGAATTGCCACTAACACTATTTTCTAGATCCTAACCGTATTCTTAGATAGTAAAAAAATAAAATAAATCATGTAAGAATTTGAAAAGAAACACAAATTTATAATTAGGAGATAATGAAATATGCATATAACATACCAGAAAAATGATAAGAAATACAACAAATCGATGGGGGACAATTCCTAGATATACAGAAATGAAGATAATATTTAAACTAACAAAAATATTTTAAAAATAACAAAATTGTTTTATTTTTCAATAAAATATACAAGATACCTATTAAAACAGATATATGGATCCTCTCCTGCTCTAAATTACCTAGGCCATAAAAAAGATTCGGAAAAAAAAAAAAAAAAATTACAAGCAGAAATAGTTTTTCAACTCCAAAAACAGGGAAATCGTTAGTTATCATTAACCACTTCATTCCTCCTCTCCTTCTATATAGGGGAGGTTGTTATGTCCCGTGTTATATAATAAACAGCTAGTAAATGCTCAATCATCCAGTGTCCCAGAAGGATAGATGTGCCAGTATCCCCTGCCAACTTACATTTGACATGATGTAGGAATAAAAAAAAACAAAAACAAAAACATAAAACCAAAACAAAAAACTTCTGTTGTATAAATCCACTGAGAATTTTGTTGTCATTGTTAGCATTTCTGCTCATAAACTATGCTTGCTAAATCAGAATATTGGTATCAGGAACCAGGCCCACGTTATTATTATAAAGCAACTAAATGTGCAGCAACAGTTTGCAAAGTGAGTTCCAGTGAGTAGGTTGAAAAACCAAACATACTATCCAAAATCATTGTAAACTTTTGTTAAGACGATGAAAAATTTATGGGGCGCCTGGGTGGCTCTGTGGGTTAAGCCTCTGTCTTCAGCTCAGGTCATGATCCCGGGGTCCTGGCACTGAGTCCCCCATCGGGTTCTCTGCTCAGCATGGAGCCTGCTTCCTCCTCTCTCTCTGCCTGCCTCCCTGCCTACTTGTGATCTCTGTCTGTCAAATATATAAATAAAATCTAAAAAAAAAAAAAAAGATGATACAAAATTTAAAGGAATAAAAAAAGTTCCAGAAAATTCAGGCAATGTTAGATAAGCCAATTGTTTTAGTTTCCTTTTGCTAAGAGGAAGATAACCCTTCCTGTAATTTCCTTGGTTTTCTTCTTCAAATATGATTGACCGGGGCACCTGCATGGCTCAGTTAGGTGTCTTCCTTTGGCTCAGGTCTGATACCAGGGTGCTGGGACCAGGGACCCTGTTTCTTCCTCTCCTGCTCCCCCTGCTTGTGCTCTCTATTTCTCTCTGTCAAATGAATAAATAAATAAGATCTTAAACTGAATAGATGAGACCATCTCTACCATGGAGTGCACGTTGCTTTAATATGCCAATTGAATGTTAATCACACCTGAAACACCCTTATAGAAATGCCCAGAGTAATATTTAACAAAATTTCTGGTTCAGTCAATTTGACACATAAAATTAGCCATCACAATGTGTCCATTATTGCATTTACATGGTATATGTAAGGTTTCTGCTTAATATTAAAATGTTATAATTATTTCAATTACAATATTCAGGTCACATTTTAAAAATCTAGGTGAAGAATCTCAAGATCATGTAAAATTTAGTGTGACCAAAGCTGGAATCAGTTGTATAGAAGGTAAGAAAATAATTCAGCAAAGAATGTCAGTGGCTGAGCAGAAATATAGCTCAGCCATGAGCCAGAAGAAAAATCAGCAATGTCTTTATGGTCAAAGACAAGAAATGATGTTCTTGGAGAGCCTGATAATACTACTAAATAAAAAACAGTGCTACTTGACTTGAATTTGACCATGACTGAATGGCATTTTTACATAGACTTAACCATCCGTGTTACATAGAACTACCCATGTGGTTGGCAAATTACTCCAGCTAGGGAGTCTAGGGCAAGACTGTAAATGTCATATATTTTAAAGCTTAATAATTTTAAATATTGCATTTTTATTGCATTTTAAATTTTAGATTTGTTGTTCCTTCAGTTTCCTATTAAAGTCCCTATTGAGGGGAGCCTGGGTAGCTCAGTCATTAAGTGTCTGCCTTCAGCTCAGGTCATGATCCCCGGGTCCTGGGATCCGATCGAGCCCCGCATCAGGTTCGCATCAGGTTCCCTGCTCAGCGGGGAGTCTGCTTCTCCCTCTCCCACTCCCCCTGCTGTATTCCTCTCTCCCTGTCTCTCTCTGTCATATAAATAAATAAAATCTCAAAAAAAAATAAATAAAGTCCCTATTGAATGAGTCCAAACTGGATTAGCTTATTTCTATGCCATATATTTGGTGAGCTCCAAATAACAAGGGGAAGATAGAAGGGACACATAATTCTGTAAGGATGAAAAATGTAAGATAACAATGTATTATTTATGTTAGTAAGAAAAATATTGTTGTTGTTGTTTTTAATAAATTAATCCCTAAATACACTGACTTAGTACAACAGCACTTTCTTTTCTTCTTGCTTACATGAAGTCCAAAATGGGTTTTCCTGGTGAGTAGATGGCTTTGCAAGTGGCAAAGTCTCTATTCAGAGACCCAGGCTCCTTTCCCAATTTGGTCCATTCTGATTTAGATCTCTGAATCCTCTGAATACAGGCAGCATGTTGGTGAAAAAAAAAAAAAAAAAAAGGTAGATAATCATGTATGAGAAGTATTTAGGCCTAGGCCTAGAAGAGACTCATGTAGATTCTGATAGTATTCTATTTGCCACAACCTAGTCACAGACCACCGGCAGGATGGTCCTGATTTTATTTAAATAAATATTTAATTTATTTAATAAATTTATTTATTATTTATTTATATTAATATATAAAAATATTTATATATATTTATAAATTTATTTATTTAATTTACTTAAATAAAATCTGGTGGTCCAGATTTTATTTCCTTCTGTCCCTGCAGGTAGTCTGCAGGGACAGAAGGAAATATAATCTGGCTCTGTCTAGCAGTTTTTTAAAAAGTGGGTTGGATGGGGCACCTGGGTGGCTCAGTGGATTAAAGCCTCTGCCTTTGGCTCGGGTCATGATCCCAGGGTCCTGGGATCGAGCCCTGATTCTGGCTCTCTGCTCAGTGGGGAGCCTGCTTCCTCCTCTCTCTGCCCGCCTCTCTACCTACTTATGATCTTTATCTGTCAAATAAATACATACAATCTTAAAAAATAAGATAAAATAAAAATAAAAAGTGGGTTGGAGAACAACTAGGCAGTTTCTGCTGCAACTGAGGAGTGAACCACTGCTACTTTTGAAGCAATTAAAAAAAAAAACTGAGGCAAAAAATACAAGAGCATCTTCTCTAAAATCTGTGTGCATGGTATACTGCATTACCTAAGGAAAATGTTATAAAACATTAAGATTTTAAATTAATATTTCTTTTTTCAAAAAAATATTTTATTTGTTTATTTGACAGAGAAAGAGAGAGAGAGCACAGGCAGGGGGAGAGGCAGGCAGAGGGAGAGGCAGAAGCAGGATCACCACCAAGCAGGGAGTTTGACGTGGGGCTTGATCCTAGAACCCTGGGATCATGACCTGGGCCAAAGGCAGACACTTAACCAACTGAGCCACCCAGATCTCCTTAATTAATATTTCTCATTTGTACAATGAAGGTTCTCATTTATTTTCTATAAAGTGTATATTTCTCTGATATATTTATTCAAGTAAAGATATGTTTTACAAAAATTTGCCAATACATATAAATAGATGAACTGCCACAAAAAAAACCCAAAATACTTATAAAAGTATATCATAAATGGTCATGGCATTTGCCTGATAATATGTGGCTAAATTCTGGAGGTAGCATTTTTAACCCAAGTGAACAGAAAAAAAGCAAAGTCATGAGTTAGATTCTGATTAAAAAGAAAATCTTCCAAAAATACATGGAAATCAATAGGGACTTAAAATAATAATAATAATAATAATAACAAATACACAAAACCTGTCAGGTTCACTAAAATTGGGAAAAATGAAAATCAAACTACCCATAATATTTGATTTTCCTATTAGAATTTGGAAAGGCAATTATGAGAATAAATATTGAGTCTGAAGGACAATTTTTAAAGGTAAATATTAATTCTGAAAATTAAAGAACAAAGAGATATGTAGAAAATTGCAATAAAAAACTATCATCTCCAACCAAATCCTTTCCAAAATAAGGTCTAAATTATATATGTGTGTGTCCATTGGTTCGTACAAATGTGTGTTTTATATATTGTTTATAGTGACACAAATATGTGATTTTAAGTTTGAAGTAACTATTAGTAGTGTCACTTATAGTCTGGGCTATAGCCACAATGAATAGTATAAGCACTTAATAAGCTTATGGTACTGTTACCATATACTATCCATCACAAAATATTGTTGATTTAAGCAAATATTCATATAAAATAATTATTCATATTAAAAAGGCGTTTTTGGTTTACTTAGGTTTAACTATTGAAAATATATCATTTAAAAATGTATGGATAATGAAAGAAAATAAACAAGATTTTTTCTAAACTTCTTTACAGAGTCTAAATTTTCTGAGTCACTTTTTAAGTCAAAGCAATAGAAAATACATATTTTTTTTCATTCAGTATTATCTCTTTTTAATTAAAAGTTCTGAGAATACAGACTTTTTTTTTAAAGAGTGTTTTCTTTTTAAGGATTTTCTTCCAAAAGTCTTCAATATTTTTCCAAGCTGTTGACATCCACTTTTATGTTTTGATACTTGTTCTATTTAATCCATGTTTCCTGCAAGTGTATGTTTTCACACAACAACTAGGACTCATGTATCTGCTTTCACTGTTTCTTAGTTTGTTGACTAAATTGTTCAGAGTTTACAGTTGGGCAGTCACACCACCAAGAATAACAGCTAAGTTGGCACATGCTGTTCTGATAGCAGTTCCAAAGGCCATTGACTGTTAGACAATTTCAGTAATATTAAAAAGTGGAAAAAAAAGATTTAACATAATAATATTTACTTCTTGAAAATGAGGATATATATATAATCACACAGGTGATCAATTTCTTCTTTTGCCAATCAGTTTATAGTTTATTAAAACAGTTTAATGAGAGAAGAGGAATTTATAGAAATATTGTATATAGAATCAGAAGTTAGAAAGGAGCACTTTCCATCTTGCTGTTAAATATGAAGCCCTCATAAAAAGAAGTATAACTGAAATGATACCTTTCATATAATCAACTACACTGTTAGTTTAAAAGGGTTACATTCCAGAAGGTGTGTCATATTTGGCTAAGTGACATAAGTTGTATATGAACATATTCTTGTTCAATACTTGTCAATTTTTTAGACTCAAGAAAACACATACTTGGGTATTTAGTGCCTAGGGTGTGCACTTATAATGATGGATTAAAATCAACTGCCAACTTTAAGGTATCTCAGAAAATGGAGGCAACAAGAAATTAGCGAGTAAAATGCAGTAGGGAAAGCCATAATTGGGTATAGAACACAGTATAGTGGATATACAAAAGATCAAATATTGTCAAGATACTCAAATATTTTCACAGCTTGAATTTATGGGATTTTGTTCAAGAGGGAATACCAGTGGATAAAGCTATCCCAGACAAAGCTATCCCAGACACATGAAATAACATAAGCCAAGACACAGAAGTGTGAAAATACATAGCACATTAAAAATAGAAGTAGCTTGGCCCTGCGGAATTTATTCACTGGCTTTAGAGAAATGTTGTATTAGCAAAAAAGAAAAATAATGTGACTAGAGCATAAGATGTGAAATTAAGGAAATGTATAAAATCATACTGAAAAAGTAGATCAAATGGGACCTGACATTGTATATCCATGTAAGCCAGCTAAGAGTTTTAAGCTTTATCATTGATAACATGATACAAAAATAGACCTTTGTGGGCAATGTGAAAGGTAGATTAAAAGTAAGAGTTTTACAAGTTAACTGGTTAGCTGATTATAAAAAGAGCCTAAACTCAAGATGATAATGTTTAATTAAGATGGTAAAATTGGAAATAAATGTTAGGGAACAAAATGAAGAGACACAGAGAAGGTAAAATTGACAACTGGGAATATAGTTAAGAAAGAGGAAAAAAAGTGGCTTTATGTTATTAATTCATGAATAAATCCCATGATCAAAGATGAGATTATTTTTATACCTCAACTTAGGGCTTTCCTCTCTATAAGTAGATGATGGTTGATAGATAGATTTATCATAGATGATAAATGCATAAGTAGAAATATAATCAAATATTGCATATATATGATATTTTATCATATATATCATCAAATAGAGATGATAGTGGAGCATTCTAAAATGCAAAGAAAAAGAAAGGCAACAATAACAAAAAAAACCCAAAATTAAATTCCATATATTTCATGTAACAACTACCAGCAAAAATTTTCTCTTTGAATATCGAATATCTCCAATATTCTAAAGTCTATCAAACTTTGTAATCAATTAATGCAGACATTATTTTTGAAATTATCAGTTTTCCTTAAAAATATCAAACATGCTGAAAATACAAGGACAATTATTTTAATTTGTTTAGATGGCATATAAAAAAAAACTGTTTCCAGAGACAATTTAATATTCTTAATAATTTTCTTTTAGGTAATTTATGATTATCTCAAAATTAATGTAAAATGAGATTTTGATTTTATATACTTTGGCTATCTACTTTGATTTTTATCCATAGTGATAGTTGGACAATAATACAATAGGAAAACATATAAGGCAGAGTTGGAAATCTATGTTGCTTGAAATGAGGATTTATTAATATGACAGCTCATTCACAATTTCTAAAAGACAAAGAACCACATTGTAGTGAATAAGATTTGTCCTCTCCCTTGTTGAAATAATCAGTGACTGAGGTTTTCCAGAAATGGGGTGAGGAAAATTCCCAGTCTACGCATCATTTCTATTGGTTCCACCCAGTGTTACACTGGGTAATGTCGCTGCCCAGAATCTGAAGATTAAATATGAATCCAGCTTCCTCATTTTACAGATTTCTTTTTATCATCCAATAACCAAAATACTGTTCTAAGGGTAATGGAGAATTTTTAGGAATTCTTCAACTGTTTCATGAATTAAAAGACAAGCTAAAGATGCTCAAACTTCAGCTCTAGACCAAGTTTTATGGAAATGTATTTTGGGAGATATATATTATTCTTTTTAATTTTTTAAAAGATTTTATTTATTTATTAGTTAGAGAGAGAGAGAGAGCACAGGTAGACAGAGAGGCAGACAGAGGCAGAGGGAGAAGCAGGCTCCCCGCCGAGCAAGGAGCCCGATGTGGGACTCGATCCCAGGACGCTGGGATCATGACCTGAGCCGAAGGCAGCTGCTTAACCAACTGAGCCACCCAGGCGTTCCTATATTATTCTTTTTAAAATCAACCAAAACTTAAGTGACCCATTCATTGGTGGCTGTAAGTTACCATTAGAGTGCAGCAGTAACAAAATTATCATTACATTTGTTAATCTTTTTTTATAATTCTTTTTTTTAAGATTTTATTTTTAAGTAATCTCTATACCCAACATGGGGCTCTAACTCACAACCCTGAGATCAAGAGCTGCATGCTCTAAGCTCCCTAATTTTTTAACCCCCAATTTGTTAACTTTTAAATGTTGTGAATTTATAATCACTGATTTTTCGTATATATTTCTTTTTTGTTCTATGATATTTATGTGCAACAAATCCATAGCCTGCTATAGTCAGAAAGTATTGGTAGGGATCCCCTAAGATGTTAATTTTTAAGTAACAATAATCGACCTCTGTCTGAAGTAGAACTATAAGAACTATCTCTCCATAGATAGCAAATAAGTAGAAGTCACACCTAAGGGTCATTTGTGCTGTAATTTCTCTTGGGGATAAACTTGGTTTTGGTAATAAATTTGGTTTGGGTTGCAACATAGGTGTGTCCTTGACCTTTGTTGATGAACTTAATAATAGTACTTACGTGTGAGACTCCTTTACCTTCAGCTGTTAGACACTATCTAAATATTAACTGAACTCTTACGTTGAATACCAGCTCAAAGTTTTTCTTAAAACCTGTGTTGTTGTTTATTTTTATTCCTATGATTAAGTATATAATTTAGAAATCTAATCAGATTCCTAGGTATTCCTATTTCCTATGTCCCTTAATGAAATATGGTCTATATATCTTTATTTTCTACTATTGTTTCCCTTTTATATTTGTGAATTTTATATTGCTGTTAAAGTGAGAGAGTGATAACTAGTAGGAGAATATGCTTAATAAGCCTAAGAATGTGAAATAGCCCCAAAGACCAATATGTAGACTGTCTCAGTACACTTGTGTGCCTTGGACACATTTGCTTTGGTCACTACTCAAGGCCTTAAGTGGACTCTTTTCTTCCTTCTTGTTTCTCTGAGAATTGGTTTGATTCATCTACTATGAAGTGGCAGTGAGTAAGGCTTACTGACGGTGGCAGCTGGCATTTGGTTAAGATAGAGACACACGAGATATAAAAGCAACATATTTTTTTCCAACTGTCTCAGTTCTCACAGGGTTTTCTCAGTTGAGTCCTCACCCCTACCCAGCAAACTCATCTTTATACATATACTCTCATCATAGTCCTAAATAGCTTTTCTATCTTTTGAAATTGCACACTTTTACCAACAATAACTTAGCACTGTGATGCCATTTTAAGGAAATTCTGATATGATTTAAACTGTCTAATAGTTGCCTTAGAACAAAAAGGCAACAAAATATCTAACATTTAACAGTCAGCCTTTTTTGATTGGTATGTGGAAAAATCAAAACCTAATTTAGACTCCAAAATGACTTTTCTAAATGATTTTTTTTCTGGTGCAGACTAGTGAAACATATGAAAACAAACAAAAAAACTTCAGACAGCTCTATTCTTAGAAACTGCCATCTCGAAGGACCAGCTTTTCCCCCACATTTACTCCTACCTCCAAGATGGAATTTTAATTCAAAATAATAATCCTCTTTCTAACCCCTAACATACCTTTTTAAGGTCAATGATCTATGGTATGCTGACTTAACACATTGTTGCAAGAAGATATGAAATATACTGTCAAAAAAATCTTTCAAACTCATGAGTCTAAGGGGGAAAATCAGAGGAATGCTGAATTCTTCTGGGAGCTTGTAATCCTGGTCTTCTAAATTTATAAAATTGAGAACATCATTTAGATGATCTTTTAATAGCCAAAACTTGGATGGAGACAATGATGGGAAAAGAAATATCCGGAGAAGGATTGAAACTTACATGGATATCTTGGGTTCTGAGAATGGATTTTAAATAGCCTAAGTGATAGGACAAAACATTTTCAAGGAGATTTCAGAAATCTTGTCTTAAAAACTAATTAGACCTAAAGTAAGTCTGATAAACAATGAAGTCAGGGAGTCATCAGATACTTCAGAAATTACTTGAAAAATAATTTTAGACAATCTTTGGCTTGAAACCTCGGGATTTTCCCAGTTGAAATATGATACTGGCCCTTAGATATGGAGAGCAAGTACAGATGAAGATATGGGCAGGCCATTCTAGATTGGTAAATGGCTGATTTAAAAAAGCTACAGAACTTACATACTAGGCTTGTCTTGGGCAGCTACAAGGTGAATAGATCTTCACACCTGCCCACCAGAATTTTTAAAGTTTATACAGAGACTTTAATGGGCTTCAGTCATGGGTACTATCCAGATGCTCTCAAAACACGTTTGTTCCCTTAAGGGTGCATTCAGAAAATAGCTCTCACTATGGGAACAGCAGGCAGAACAAACATTCCAAGGACAAGGAAGGGAGAGAGGAGCCTTCTATTACCTACGTCCTGCTCTTGGGTCATCTAGTGGTCACGTCCTCTCCATGACCTTGTCCAACAATATTGTTAGGAATAGCACTTGACAACGTCAAACAGGTAAGAAAGACTTTACTCAGATTATTGAAATAAGGGAGAGGGACTGAACTCAACACCACTGAAACAAAAGACTGGAGAATTTTAAGAACTGGGATGGGGGGAATTGTAGACAACCTGTATTTGCTCATTGACTCTCATCCAATAAAAAAACCTTTCAATATCTTCATGACAGGAGGTAGTTTTACAACTGGGAGCAAGTTACACACTGAAGTTAGACTCGGGTCATTCTAAGGAGACTGGAAGATGGGGGAGCTATCTCCTACAATGCTTACATTTCAAAGAGATGTATCCCAAGTTCTTGAGGAAGACGTTCCCTGGACTTAAAACTAGCAAGTGACTTCTAAGTGGAGTTATACACATTTTCAAAGAGCTGAGAATGGATGTGCAATTATAAGTTAACATTAAGTAAGTGTTTTAAGGAAAGGGAGATAAGACTATCTTAGTCTGCTTAGGCTGCTATGACAGAATACCATAGACTGGTGATTTAAACAATTATTTTTCACAATTCTGGAAACTGGGTGGCACAAGATCAGAGTACTGACAGGTCCTTTTCATGTTGAAGACCCTCCATCTGGCAATGCAAATGGCTGTTTTCTTACTGTGTCCTCATATGGTGAAGAGAGAGAGCTCTGGTGTCCCTATAGGATTAGGGCTCCAACTTTATGTCCTCATTTAGCCTTTACCACCTGATCACGGGCCCTATTTCCAAATACAGTTGGGGTCTGGGGCTTAATTCATCTAAGTCTATAGCTAAACATGCCCAGTATTCTTCAGATTCTGAAGCAAAATAAGGCTGAGACTAGTGGTGGAAAGAGTTAAACGAATAAGAGAACATTGTTCCCTGTGCCAGCTCTTATAATAATCCTGTGCAATACTTCAAACAGTAAAATGATACGGACTTAGGCTCTTGCAGGATCTGAGCGTTTACAGCAAAACTGGGATCTTTCACACTTGATTGCTTTTTATTGGTGGGCTTTGACAATAGTGTCAAATAAAACTACCTACCCCCAAATTAAAATACTATTGAAAAAGTGCAGTAATTTTCATACAAATGGTCAGAGGTCTTCCATGGATATAATTTCATAAAAACGTAAAGTTGGATTTCTTTATGAGGTATGACACCCTGATCACTTACTATCATTAAGACGTTGAGTTTGGTGGGGTTACATCATATGTTTAAATAAAGCTTAAATAAAGTAAAAAAAACCAAAAAAACAAAAAACAAATAACAAGTGGTAATAGCATTCTCAGCAAATCAAATCTAGAGTATTAGACAATATTTCATTATATTGTGATCTACTATTTCACCCGCTTTATCATCATAATGTTACATGCTGCTTTATTTAATTTGATACATTTTATTTTTTATTAGAGACCAATTTGGAAAGAAATATTTGAAAGAAATATTAGAGACAGCAAATGCCTCCTTAAGTTGTGTGCCCTATGTGCCTCATTTGCCGCATTCTAGCCCTGGCCACGGTAAATAAGAGCAAGAACAAGTTTGAGCCCACAAACATGAGCAGAAACACATAGGGACAGCTGACACCGATGTCAGTTTATTGCATTTTGCCTTGATTTTATAGGTGTCTTGTATCAGCCGTAGAGCTGAACACACATAGCTGGACCAAGAAACTAAAGGGAGATCCTAGGAAAGGTGATGTATTTATAGGGCCAGTAGCTGTGTCATGCTAATAAGATAAACGCGTAGATAAGTAGCAGTGTATCTGGTCTACAAAACAGCTGTCGCTTCACTTCTTTCAAATGTCATGTATAAGAAGCTCTCCTATGACCCATCCGAATGGGAAATTGGCAAGAAAGAGATTTCTGGGAACTGCGGTTTGGTCTAGACAAGTGGAAATCGAGCAAAGTCACCCGAGCAGGTTTGATTGTTATGTAATGCATTAAAATATCTGTATTTATTAAATAGGCTTGTTTTCTACTTACTTAGCATTTTTTAACATTCTATAAAAATATATATTTGGTAAAACAAATTTCTAGGGATTATTATTCTCTGAAGGTAATATGAAAATATTCAGGAATAAAGCTATGTTTTTAATAAACATTGACATTTTCTTTTTCTTAAAAGATTTTTATTTATTCATTTACTTGACAGACAGAGATCACAAGCAGGCAGAGAGGCAGGCAGAGAGAGAGAGGAGGAATCAGGCTCCCCGCCGAGCAGAGAGCCCGATGCGGGACTCGATCCCAGGACCCTGAGACCATGACCTGAGCCGAAGGCAGAGGCTTAACCCACTGAGCCACCCAGGCGCCCTAAATATTGAAATTTTCTGATTGTTACACTATTTCATAGAATAATTATGAGGATGGAAGATACAATATTTAGGGTTTTGAGATGCTTCATTGGTTATGGTTCAGCTATTTTAACTTACATACAAGTTTTATTTTGCCATTCTGTTGTTTTTCCTTCAAACACTGTCAATATCTTTTTCGCAGTTGATATTTTCTGGGATTATAATAAATCAATTTTTTAAAAAATTTCTTTCACCTATGGAAAATATTTCGTCAGTTCCAAAGATTAACAGAAGAATTGTCTTTGCAAAATTACCTCTAATAATAAGCTGTTAGAATTACATTGTTTTCATGTTCATATTAGCTAGGTGAGATTTGTTCTTCAGTCCATGATAAATTTATTTCAGTACTACAGTAATAATGAGGCTTAGATGTTAATTGGTGAAAGAGCAAATATAAATGTATAAGTTTTAGATTAATTTATTCTGGGTTCACTTACCTTTCCATAGTAAATTATATTTAAAGATTTTTGTTTATTTATTTGACAGAGACACAGCGAGAGAGGGAACACAAGCAGGAGGAGTGGAAGAGGGAGAAGCAGGCTCCCAGTGAGCAGGGAGCCAGATGTGAGGCTCCATCCCTGGACCCTGGGATCATGACTTGAGCCTAAGGCAGAAGCTTAACAACTGAGTCACCCAAGTGACCCCCAAGTGACCCCATAGTAGCTTTTATTTATTTATTTATTTATTTATAGTAGTTTATATTTAATTTGCATTATGTTTATATCCAAACTAGGGTTTACATATTCCTGAAAAATTAAATATTTTGGTGCTCTTACAATATTAAGTAGAGTTAGACTGTTGTTAACCCCTGTCATTATGTAGGCAATCGCTAAGCTTAAAATAATTCCATAATATTATTATGAGTTTCTATGGTGACAAAGAGCTTATATTGATAGATAAAAATAGTTGATGAAGTGATGGTGTTTCTTGCATTGTAAAATTTGTTGCCATTATCTGTATAACTTCTTCATCTCCTGCCTTCTTCCCAGGTCTTCTCAAAGTATATGAAAACTTAAAATAGACTCTTTTGTGAAACTCCATGGGCTTTGCAGCTGGTTAATTTGTTCATCGCTAGTAGTGCTGGCACAGCCCATGACACCTAAATGCACTCTCTGGCACACTGTGGGACTGCTAACACATCAATTACAGATGCTGCTGTTAAACTTTCCTGGAATTATGTGTCCCAAGTTGCTAATTTATAGGCCTAAAGGATTTAATATAGGTGTTGAGTAAGTTGAATTTGGATTTCCCATAATTGGCAAATGTTAATTGAAATGTATTCTCATTTGTCAGAATAGATAATCAGTTCCAGTCTTCAGCACATTCATTCCACAGTTTTCCCCCTTTACTTTCAACACCTTACTAATAACCCTTACATGAATTTGAATGTGGTATTGGCCAGTATGAGCTTTCTCTGATGGAGGAACTCTGTGACACGTGGTACATGCAATAATTTTCTGAAAAGGAAAGAGTTTTGTCATTATGGCATGGAAGGGCCATGTTAAATCCTGCATTATTCCTCCCATGAATTTCCCAGGGCCATCACTATGTATTGGACCAGTGTCTAAAATCACAAATGCATTGTTTTCTGGTTATCAGGACTGGAGCACACACCTGAAATGTAGTTAAGTAGTCTTTCTATTCCTAGGAAACTCCTATATATATATATATATATATATATATATATATATATATATATATATACACACACACACACACACATATATATATAGGAATAGAAAGATTCTATTTAACTTTGAGTTTATGTTATATAAATATAATTATTATATCATTATATATTATAATAGCATAAGTTTATATTGTATTATATGATAATATATAAATCCTACTTCATCAGAACGTTCAATGATATTTTTCATTCTATTGGCAGAATACTAAAATTTCATGAGCTATTTCTTTCTAGGTATAAATATTGAAATTGATCAATGTCTCTTAAGAGGGACTTACATGGGAGGAAATTAAGTGAATCTTCTGAATCAATTAATTCCACACTAATAACAACCATGTGATATTGGTACTATTAGTATTCTCATTTTATAGAGAAGAAAAGCAAAATAAAAGGAGGCTAACTTTGAATCTGGGCTTTTACGAACTTCTCTCTATTCCTTTCCAGAAAGAACAAAGTGTGAATTTTAACTGCTAGTGGCTAGGAATTCCTATGAAGATCTCTGTGCAGTGGTGACCCCTAAATAGGTAATCAGAAAGTTTCTTGATCAAACAAACTAATTATTAACCCAACACAGGTATGATGAACAAGGCCTTGACAGAAGTTTAGTAAATCTTAGAAGGGGGAGGACAGTGAAAGATATTTGAAGAACTTTTAGGGTCTGCGTCCCATCAAGACACAAAACAAGTCTATGGGGGCACCTTGGTGGCTCAATGGGTTAAGCTTCTGTTTTTGGCTCTGGTCATGATCTCAGGGTCCTGGAATCAAGCCCGAATCAGGCTCTCTGCTCAGCAGGGAGCCTGCTTCCCTCTCTTTCTCTGCCTACCTGTGATCTCTGTCTGTCGAACAAATAAATAAAATCTTAAAAAAAAAACAAAAAACAAGTCTATGAATGTGGGATACTAATTGCGGCTAGGAACATTTTTGACATAAAAGTTTAGGATAATAGGCAAAGACAGGAAATGATCTTAAGTTTTCTGATAGTCAACTGCTTGTTCAGGTGAACAGAATTTTTCCTTTTAGGAGACCTATTTGCTGAAATGAGCAAATTACATTGGCTTACAGGATTTCCCTAAAATCAAATACAAAATCTAATTACTGGTCTTTAGCCTTAAATTCTTGACCAAGAATATCTAGGGAAAAAAGTCAAGAAGAGTCAAAATGGAAGGAGGGTGGGTTCAGGTCTCAGTTAAGATTGCTGGGCAATTTTATTAATGCAGGTAATTTCAATTCTCAATACCATTCTCAAGAAGGAAAATTCTCATCATATGAATGAATTATAAAGACTTGTAAAAAATCTTTGTAAAATACGTTCCAAGGTTTTTTGGGGGTGCTTAAGTTTAGAGGAATCAGATCATTGATCTTGTGTCAAATGAAAAATCCTATTAATTTGGCCTTCACAATTACTAAACTGCTATGGATAATTTTCCAATGTGGAAATAACTCCTATTATATATCTAAGACTGTTCTGTCCAATACAATAGCCACTAGCCACACATAGCTATTTAAAGTTGAATTTTATTTAATTCAAATTTAGAAGCCAATTCCTTAGTCATGATAATCATGCTTGAAATGCTCAGTAGCCACCTGTAGCTAGTGACTATCATGTTAGACAACCCAGAATTATAGACCATTTCTATCAGGAATTTCTATGGTACAACATTGATCTAAGATACTTCTTCATGTTCTGAGAGTTGATTTAGAATATATTCAGCTTTTACAAATCATAATCTTCATTTCTGGGTATTTAGAACAGTAGTCTTGTATATGGATAGGATGAAGGCAATCAAATTGTCATGTAGTGACAATTTACATTAATTATTATTTTTTATGTGAATTGACAATGTTTTGTGCATTCCAATTTTGTATCAAAGTCCTATTGGTCTATCAATTTTTCATTTCATTATTTTTTGATAAAAAGCTATTGGGGCAGTAGGGCATAAATACTTTTTTCTTAATGGTTCATTGAATGTTCATTAGATATTTATGGGCACACTAAAAATAATACCACTGATTCATTTCTGGGAAATGTAAAAATACATAAGAAGAATGCCATCATGTGCTATAAAATTTTAATGTATATTAAAATTAAAGACCTATGACTTCATAGTTTTACTGTATTCCATGATAGAAAAACAAAAAGCAAGATTTACAAGTACTGCTGACACATAATTTCTTTCAGAACAGAATAATTTAGATGGAATTATGAGGGAACAATTAGCAAGTTGATCATTGGCTATGAATTTGTTCATTGTTGATATTTAATTAAACTTGAGCATTTTGAAGTTCCCAGATAGTCCATCTGATGAAGGCATTAGAGGGACTTTTTTGTCTGAGTCCGGACCAATAAATTATCACCAGTTCTTTTTTTTTTTTTTTTAAGAAATACCTTGAAATAATAAATAACTAAATTTTGCCTATTAAACTTCAATGAGTCAAGTAGAATAAATTAAGAAACCAATGCAATAAATTATGAATTCTGCCATGTATACATGTGTGCTTTCTTCAGCTCCAAATTGGTTTGTAGGGCTAATATCATGGAGTTACATTCTTACAGTTTGAATAAAATCTCCATAAACCGAGCGTCTGAAATTTAGTGATAATGTTTTCTTTGATCTTTAGTAATTCCAAAATTTCACTTTAGTGCCTTTTTCTTTTTTTAATGATCTTAGTAGAAATGTCTGACTCCTACTGTCTAAGTTGGTGAAATCAGAGACATCTCGCCCCAGCATTCCACAGTCCTCACCAAAATGACAGATGTTCCAAGATCATGCAGATAAATTTATCTTGTGTTTTTTAAGGGAAATTCTCCAATCTCATTAAAAAAAAAAAAAAAAAAAAAACAACAACTAAAAAACACAACAGGACAAAACAAACCTCTTCCATTTCAGCAAATTGTTTGTTCAGCAAGTGTGCCTTCCTGGGCCATGTAGTGCATCTGCTCAGGGAAGGTCACTCTGGTCCCCAGCCCCGCAGCCCCTCCTCAGCTGGCCAGCGGCTCATGGTCTAGACTCTGCGCCACTTTCTCGCTTTCAGCCACCAGTCAGCCCTACAACACTAGAGTCAGTGTCTCTGGCAGCTTGTTCAACTAGATCAGCAAGGATATCTGCCACAAGAAGGAGCTTAAGTTCTTCCACATGACTGAGGGGCTGATTCAGAAACTTCTTCCCCTGAAGGAAGCACTAGCCCCTTCTGTGGGTCCTTGTTGCTCACACTGGAAGATGCTGACTTTCAACTTAAACCCATGCTACTTCTTGTGGGCCAGTGCAGTACCGCCAGGGCCACCTTCATCTGGCACCTCGATTGAACAGGACTTCCCAGGAACTCGCATCTGGCCTCGAACACCGCTGACTCGTTCACTGTGGTGGTACACTGGCCTCACCAGGTGCGTGGTGCCCGGCTACATGCTGGTGTGGGTGTGTGGTGCCTCTTGTGCTAGCTCAACACTTTTGGCAATGGATTCTTGAGCAGGTTCATGTGTGCCCACTGCCCAACCCAGTGCGGGACAACATATGCATCATGACATATCCGGGGTGCTGTCTGGACAGAAGTAGTGCATCAGCTGAGGTTACAACTTGGGGAGTTCCTGGAGTAGGTCACTGAGTGTGTCAACTGCATCATACTGCTTTTTGAAACCCTCAAGCAGACGTCTTTGAAGAGTTCTCAAAACTCATCATGGCCCTAAGAATCAGGAGGACAAGATATGGGCCATCGTGAGTAAGGTCTACCAGACAGAGACCCATAGCTGACACTGGCTACTGGGGCCTCTTGTGGTCCCTGGGGAAGATCAACACCCTTGAGGTGGTCAGCTACTTTTGCTTTCACCTGCTTCTAATCCCTGACAACCATTGGCTCTCCTAGGCCAAGGAGCAGAGCCTATTAAAAGAAATCTGGTCTCTGCCCCCAAATACTGTTCTCAAAAAACTCAAAGAAAGTGGGTGTGGCTGGCCAACTTCCATGCCTACCTACATCATTAGCTCCCTCAAGGAAGAGATGCCCAACGTCTTCAGTAAAGAGAGCAAAAAGAATAGGTAAACAACGTGGGAGAGGCCTACCAGAATATTGGGTGGGAATATCAGATCTGCCCAGTGATTTTCCCAAGCCTCTTCAAAATGCAAGAACTCCTGCAGACTCAGGACTTTACTAGATTCCAGGCCTTGAAATCTGAACTTCTAGATGTGATGGTCGACATGTTAACCAACAATATCCCTGGGATGATGGTAATGGTTTTCCAGAAGCATCCTTGATGCCATCCCAGGCCGTGAAGGGCAGTGCCTTGACTGGCAGCATTAACAGACTTGCTTAGGCAGGAATACAAGAGACCAGCAAGGTTATTAATGACATAGAGTGGACTTGTCCACCTAGGACAAGTCCACCTACACCAATATATACTATCTTCTAAATACTGTCACCTGTCAACAGCAAGATAATGATTATGACTAGATAATTACTACCAATGCCACAAGAGACATGGTGACATCCAAGTTGCCCAGTATGTGCTGGGGAAGGTCTGGAAGCTGGTAGATTGGACCAGAGCAGGCTATTGGATGATGAATTTGTACGAGACAACTACTTCATTAAAATCACACTGGAAGGCCACAAGCTACTTACTGATATACCCCCAGACCTGATCCCAGCCTACAAATGGAGGCAGGGAGTGACTGGTCATATTTCGGGTCCCCGTGTTCATCTTGTCATCTCAGTGCCTGGCCAGGAAGAGGTTGAGGAGGGAAAGTGTCACTAGTTCTCAAGCCGCATAAAGACAGAACAGATGTTTCCTCAGCTTTTAAAAAGGTAAAAAGAAAAAATCATAACATAAGAGTACTGAAATAATCTTTTTTTTAAAAAAGATTTTATTTATTTATTTGTCAGAGAGAGCAGGAGTGAGCACAGGCAGACAGAGTGGCAGGCAGAGGCAGAGGGAGAAGCAGGCTCTCTGCTGAGCAAGGAGCCCGATGTGGGACTCTATCCCAGGACGCTGGGATCATGACCTGAGCCGAAGGCAGCTGCTTAACCAACTGAGCCACACAGGTGTCCCTGAAATAATATCTTAATATCTACCTACTACTCACTTGAAATTAGGTCACCATGAGCAGGTTACTCCATTAAGCCCTTCAAAATATATAATGTCCTTTCATAGTTACTAAAGCTCAGTGAGAAAAGTGACGTCAAATTTTGGTGATAGGATTCTGAATCTCAGTCAGATACAACTTTGTAAGGAATTTATGGTTAATACATGATAGAATCAAATTTCAAATCTGAATTTCAAGTATCTTTGATTTCCAAAACAATGTTTTTTAGTTCCAGTTGTTATATCCATCCTCAGGAAATTTAATACTTCAAATCTGTTTAACAAGAGCTATCATTGCCTCCATAATTAAGGCTCTTCTTGTCAAACCATCTTAATACTCTCCTTACCTCAAGCAGTCTTGTTGCAGGCTTATAGATCTATTTTTTATACAATTTTATAAAGTCTAAAATTTTTATAAAATTTTATAAATTTTATAAACAGTTTTACTGTTTGGGAATCTCACATAAAAGTGCATTCTTTTGCCTGGCCTCTTTCATGCAATATGTTCAGTGTTCTTGGGATTCTTTTTCATTGTTGCCTGCATGGTGGTTGATTCCTTTTTTTAAAAAATATTTTATTTATTTATTTGACAGAGATTACAAGTAGGCAGAGAGAGAGAGAGAGAGGAGAAAGCAGGCTTCCTGCCCAGCAGAGAGCCCGATTTGGGGCTCGATCCTAGGACCCTGGGTTCATGACCTGAGCCATAGACAGAGGCTTTAACCCACTGAGCCACCCCAGGTGCCCCAGTTGATTCCTTTTTATTGTTTAAAAAACTCCATTACATAAATGTGCTACAGTTTGTTTATCTTACCTCCTGTCCATAGATTACTTCCAAGTTTTGGTTATTATAAATAATCGATTATTTGGGGCTGATGATGGGTAAGTTTGATCGCAAAGGGACTTGAGGGAACATTTAGAATTACGCAATTAAAAAAAAGGATTATGCAATTAGTTATGCAAGTGCCTACATTCAGATGCACTTTAATGTCTGTAAATAATATCTCAATAAATCTAATACAATATCTGTTCTTTATATGGTGATCAGAATGAGTTGTCAGTATCACAGATTGGATTGTTTCACTACTTTTATTTCCATGCACTACAGTTATTTCCTGTATTTTTCAGGAAAATATGAAGTTTCTTAGAACTTATACTGGAGCCTTCTCTGCTCTCATTACCAAAGTTTGCCTACCTTACCTACTAACTACCAGCTTTCTAACTTGACCTTCTTACAATACTTCTGTGTTCAAATAAAAAAAATATGTTTACTTTCTTGCACATACTACAGTAATGTAGACATTTCCTGAAATTCTTTCTATTTTATTCTGTATATGCTATCTTTATTACACCCACACATATACTGTCAGCATCCCCACTAACACAATCAACAGAACCAACAATCCTACCCCTCTGCACACTAAGTAATTATAATTCTCATTCTTCAAATTTGGATCATGCGTCATCTCTGTAATCTCCATGGTTTCACGACTCCTGAAACTAATACAACACTGTTATGTTAACTATACTGAAATTAAAATTTTAAAAACAAGAAAATAAAAACGATGCAGCAAGTTGTATAAGTTACATCTTCTTTAGTTATTTTATTTCCTTTACTTTCTTAAAATTTACACAATTGCATTAAAATTATCTCATAATTTTCTCATACGATTATACCTTTCTTCAGATTTAAGCATCTTAAATAGGTATAATTTTTTATTCACCAAGTAACTCATAATGTTTGGTAAATAGTAAAAAAAAAAAAGTTTATTGAATTAAATTCAGCTGAAATAAGTAAGGAATACTTGTTTTAAATATAATAGCTCCCTCATAGCTAAAACAATTTGAATGATATTCTGGCTTCATTACACAAACATATGGTTGAAGATATTTTCTGTGTATGCCTAAATTCTCTTTTACACATCAATCTGTTATTATGTTATCATATTTTCATGTCATAAATACTTTGACTAACTTTTTCTTCCCAATTAAATTAATTTTTGACACAAATTTAGCATTTGGCTTTAAGAAAACCCAATCGTATGTAAGATAATTTGCCATTGAGATCAACAAACTCCATTTTACTATGAATTTTCCTTAGTTTGATTTTATTTGGCAATAAAAATATTCTAATGTATTCATAACATAGATAACCTAGCCGTTTTTCCTCTTTTCCAGAATAGATTAAATTAGTGGATTAGAATCTAAGGTACATTGTACATATCTTCCTAAGGAATTTCTATAAGACTGATAAAAGAGAAAGAACTTAAATTGATAAAATTATATTTCTCATAGCCTTATATGTTTCAGAAAGAATCCATAGCACTGATGTTAATAGTTGTGATTTTTATATCACACAATAAACTGCATATATACAGGCACAACACTATGCATAATTAATATAAATATCCATAAATAAAATAAATTAATATGGGTAATTTAAAAAATATGTAGACTTCCAAGGTTGTATATAATCCTTACAGAAGTAATTAAATTGATATAAAATTTTAATACACCTTTTTACAGACTTTTTATATAGAATGAAGAAAAAGTAATTCAAAACTCCCAAGCAAAAATGGTTATATGTGTGTGCCATGGGTGTTTAGAAAATTTTTATTAAATAAATGAGTGAATAGCTGTCTTCTCTGAATGATAATGCTGATAATGTGAGTAATACATGGTAATTGATCTATATCCTAGTAGATGTCACATAAAAGCATGTGTAGGGTGGGACCTCAGTTATTTCCCTGTAATATAGTCATAATAATCATTTTTATCTCAATGATTCTGATTACTTGAACAGACCATCTGTTACTGAATAACTGAGTGAAGTTACTAAAACAATGCTTGGCACATAAGTACAGTATAACTGTCAGCTGCTGCCACAATTGTGACTATAACTGATGCTACCATGACTAGTACTTGGTTCTACTTCACTCTTTTCCTCGGCTTTGTCCTCTATAATTGAGGATAATAATAGCATGCTTATTTTATAGGTTTCTTGTGAGAATTTATTGAGTTGATATATATAAAGAAGTTGTAAGCACTTAAGAGTATATCAGTCATTGAGTGAGTACAATAAAAATGTTAGCTCTTAGTTTTAATTTTTATTTTTATTCTATCTTTGGCAAGTCTCATATTTGTTCACATTCCTGGTTTCTCCATTGATAGAGTACAAGGTAAAAAACATAATTATTAGAAATGCGTTCACATTTAAATTCCATAATTTTGCATTAATTTGAGAATGAAAAGTTTTACTCACTAGTAATCTATTTAAAAAAAAAATATTTATTTACCTGAGAGAACATAAAAGAGATCATGAGAGGGGGAAGGGTCAGCGGGAGAAGCAGACTCCCCGCTGAGCAGGGAGCAGGATGTGGGAATCAACCCAGGACTCCAAGATCATGACCTGAGCTGAAGGCAGTCACTTAATCAACTGAATCCAGGCATCCCTTCATTAGTGATCAAAGTAAGCCAAATATATATAGATGTATTTATCAATATGTACTCTGTAACATTTTAAAAAAAGAAAAAAATCAACCCCAAGACCTATCCAAAAAAGGATTAGTTCCATTAATTCAAGTATGTTAATAATAAAATACTGAAAATAGTTTTTGACATTCAAGAATTTTGGTATGTCTATATGTATTGACTTACAGAGACAGTCAAATGATATTACTGTTTTGAAAAGTGCAAAGATTATATATAATATATATAATATACATATATATATCTTATTTAAATAAAAGGGAAAAGAAAAAATAACCAGTTAGGGAGACGTACCAATTCTTGTACCTAAGGACTGGATTTGGAGGAATATGTAGTATATATGTAACATATGTGTATATACATATATGCTATATGTATAATATAAGTATGTATGTACATTTTGGAAGAGATACATATATAATGTAATATAATATATGTATATTTCAGTGACAATTCCTAAATGCTTAAATTATAGTTTGTTTTTGAGTGACAATATAATTATTAAAATTATAGTTGTGGTTTTAATTAATTATAGTGCAAAAGAGTTAAGAACTATTCTGTTTTTAGAAAAAAATAGCTTGTTTTGTTTAATCATATTTCTAGCTTACCAATTATATGAAATTCTTACATAATAGTTTCATTTTTGGTGTAATAATACCCACCATGGATAAAAATGCCATAAAAATTTAATTGCCTCGAATTATTTTTAAGGAAGTCATCAGCTTGTTCATGGTAAATTTCAGCTAATAGGAAGTCATCTTTGGTGAAGTATTGATATGCTATATTGCTCTAATTGCTTAAATAAATTAAAATACAGAATCATAATCACTTTCATCTAAAGCAGAGAACTACATTTCTCAGAATTCCCTCCCATATTTTGCTTTGGGTTAAAATTTGTCAATGAAAGAAAGTTTCAAGTGAGTAAGATGTCACAGTTGAAAGCAAAACCACTATCCTCAGGAGTTTGTGGATTCAGACACGGTACATTTAGGTTTAGTGGCTTCAAATGAGACAACTTTCTTGAAGCAATAAGCTTTGCAGGCATCCAAACAAATTCCTTGTATTATGTTTCTAAAAATGATAGTCATTTAAATATATTGATTTTTTTTCCTTAGATTTGAAAAATGAAAGAGCACCACATTAAATTTGAGTTAACTAAAATTTGGAGAATGCTGGGCAATTACTTTTTTAATTCTTCCTTTCAAAAAGTGAAGAAATCTATCTTTATATAGACTGGTGACGATTCTAGGAAATTCAAACATGCTTTAAATGTAAAAGAAAAAAAAAAAGGAGATTCTCCCTAAACTGTCAAGAGCATATAAGCACTTCTCTTAGTTCTCTGGCCAAAATGAAAGTTTCCTTTGGGTTTTGCTGTGCAACACAGCCCTGCTAGGATCTTACCCCCTGAGTGCTGGGAAAATAAGTAACAAAACAAAACCAAAAGCAGAAACAAACTAAAACCAGATAGCAACTTTTTATATGAGTTACTTTGTTTTCATCCTCCTCCCCATCTGCTGAATTTTGCTTGCTTTTTAAAGTTTTCATGGAGTTATTTAAATTTTGTCCAGAGATTTTAGTTATGATCAACAAGAAAGAGGAGCAGTAGTGGGCTTATTCTATCTGGAGTGGAATCAGTAGTCAATAAATATGTAATTATTTAAAATCTAGGGAATTAATTTGTCACAGGCAAAGTAAAAAAGACCTGTGAGGAGACAAGATCAGAACAAATGTCATAGTACTTGTTGATGCCAACTGAATAAACCTTTTAGAACTTCTAAAAGAGTTTTATTCCAGGTCAGATCAGGAAAGTTGCCCAGGATACACAAACTTCTAGAGAAGAAAGTGCTCAGGCAAAGGAACATTTGGTGTGTGGTTATATACCTTTTAACATAAAAAGCTACAAATTATTAGGATATTTCAGAAAGTTGCAAACCTTATCTTAAGCTTCTATTATATGCAGGGCTGTATGATTTTGATCTTATGAGAACCAGGGAGATTTTTTTCCTTTTCTTTGACTTTGTATTTGAAATATAACTTTTTGATTGTTGTGTTGTGTTTTTAAATGAAGCAGTTGTGCAGTTTGTGCCTGGGTCAGAAATAGAGCCAATACTTTTAGGTTTTGCTGAGTCATTTTGACCTTGATAAATGTTAACCTATAGTTTCCCCTGGAGCCTAGGAGCAGGGCCTACAAACATTAAAAGCTGAAAATTTCTTTTATGTTTTCATACCTAAGGGCAAGAAATAGTCCCTGGAAATTTTCAAATGTAAACAAAAACTAGCAAAAATAATAATTAGCAAGGTTTTTAATAAGGAATTTTGGTCATATAAATCAGGAGTACACCAGGTGTTTGGAGCAATAACAGAATAATTCAGTGATTAAAATAGATTGCTGTTTTTGAGCACAAAACCCCTGATCATTTGTAACAATACAAATTTTAAATTTACTTTTTGCATTCTTCCATGTAATAATTTGTAATATTCATGAACTTTCCTTATGTGACTAAATCCATTAATACTAAACTAGTTTCATTTTTAAAAAGATAATTTACTATTTATCTTGAATCCATTACTTAAAAGCAAGATAAAATTAGGCAAGTGTAGATTATTTTATGTGCCCTTTAAAATTTGAATCATGACGTCAAATTTGCATTTATAATTTTTTTAACATTTATTGTCTTTGAATCTTACTATGCTATTTAATAACATGCCAGTGTGTGTGTGGGTATGGTATGTGTGCTGAGATGTGCACACATCTGTAACTGATTGTTATTGATAAAATAAATTAAATTACTTGCTTCTGAAAAAAAATACTTGTTTCTGCTTTATTAAAAGCTTTATGGGTATACAATGAAATCAACTAAAATAATTCTAAATGATAGTACAATTTATTAGAAGACATGAAATATTTTATTTTTACTTATTTTATTTTAAAAAATATATTTTTTAAATATTTTATTTATTTATTTGACAGACAGAGATCACAAGTAGGCAGAGAGGCAGGCAGAGAGAGAGGAGGGAGCAGGCTCCCTGCTGAGCAGAGAGCCTGAGCCTGGGATCATGACCCGAGCCGAAGGCAGAGGCTTTAATTCACTGAGCCACCCAGGCATCCCAAAAAGATTTTTTTGAAGATTTTATTTATTTACTTATTTGACAGAGACAGAGATCACAAGTAGGCAGAGAGGCAGGCAGAGAAAGAAGAGGAAGCAGGCTCCCTGCTGAGCAGAGAGCCCCGACGTGGGGCTTGATTCCAGGACCCTGAGATCAAGACCTAAGCGGAAGTTAGAGGCTTTAACTCACTGAGCCAACCAGGCACCCCTATTTTTAAAAAGATTTTTATTTATTTATTTATTTGAGAGAGAAAGAGAGAGAGAGAAAGTGAACATGAGCAAGGGGGAGATGGAGAAGTAGGTTCCCCACTGAACAGGGAGCCTGACGTGGGGCTCGATCACAGGATTGTGGGATCATGATCCAAGCTGAGGGCAGTTGCTTAATTGACTGAGACACCCAAGTGCCCCAAAACAAGACATATTTTAATGCTAAAATGAGATTATCCAAATTTGTTGGAAAAATTGTCTATCAGAAATACCAACTAGGCTCTTAACAAAAATAAAACTCCAAATTCTTATATAAAGAATTCTTAAAATACTTTAGTCAGACCAAATGCTCTGTGTCTACTTTTTCTTCTTACCTAGGAAGAAAACCCATTACCAATTCTTTATCAAATTTTTTCTTCTACAGTATGGTTCCAAAAGGGAAAATGATGGAAAAATTACTTTTTCAACATTTTAGAGTATATAGTTTATCCACACTCGATATTCCCAGTGTGCATATAATGATGGAAGAATATCTTTATGTTGTCTAATCTCCAAAGTTCCTCAAAAGAAGGCAAAATAAGAAGAAAAGAATTGCAAAAAGACAAGGAAGAAGTACCTGGAATTTACTTTAGACCTATATAAAATCACCACTGTGAAAAGCTAATTCCCTGTGCAATCAGGGGAGAGGTTTGTTTATTTGTTTGTTTTTGTAGAAAGATGCATTTTGACAACACAAAATGAGAGAAATAGATTTTCACTTCTTTGGTTAAATTTATTCCCAAGTGTTATTGTTTTCGATGTTATTGTGAATGAGTTTGTTTTCCTTTTTCCTTTTCTGATTTTTGCTGTTAGTATATGGAAAACAACGGTTTTCTGTGTGTTGATTTTTTTTTTAATCCCACCACTTTACTGAATTTGTTAATTTGTTTTGTGTAGTCTTTAGTATTTTCTCTATATCTGCAAACAAAGAAAATTTTACTACTTTATTGTCTATTTGATGCATTTTATTTCATTTTTCTTGCTTTATTACTTGGGTTAGAATTTCCAGTGTTATACTAAAGAGGAGGTGGTGAGAATGGGTACCCTTGTCTCATTTCTGATCTTAGAGGAAAGCTTTTAATCTTTCACTGTTGAGTGTGAGTGTGATTTTGGCTGTGAGTTTGTCATATATGGCCTTTATTGTGTTGAGGTATGTTACTTTTATACTCAATTTGTTAAGTGTTTTTTCCTTTATTCTTTTTTAATCATAAAAGGATGTTGTATTTTGTTAAATGCTTTTTCTGACTCTTTTTAGATGACTATATAATTATTTTTGATTCTATTAATGTGGTGCATCACATTTATTTGTGGATAAATCCCACTGCTTATGATGTATGATCCTTGGAATGTGCAGTTCAATTCAGTTTGCTAATATTCTGTTGATAATTTTTGTATCTATATTTATTAGGGATATTGGCCTGTAATTTTCTTTTCATTATAGTATCCTCATCAGGCTTTGGTATCAGGGTAATGCTGGCCTTGTAAAATGATTTGGGGAATATTCCCTCATTTTTATTTTTTGCAGGAATTTCAAAAGGATTGGCATTAATATTTAGAATTAGTAGAATTAGTAGAATTCATAAGTGAAATCTGGACTTCATTTCTGATTTTATTTATTTTAGTCCTATCCCTTCTCAGTCTAATAAAGGTGTATCAATTTTGATCATCTTTTCAAAAAATTAGTTCTTCATTTCCTTGACCTTTTTTGTTGTGGCTCTGATCTCTATTTCATTCATTTCTATTCTAATCTTTCTTATTTTTTTTTTTCCTTTTGCTAACATTGGGCTTAGTTTGTTTTTCTTCTTTAGCTCCCTGAGGTATAAAATGTGTTTGGAAGTGGAAAATTTATACAGAAAATTACATGACTTTGGTGAAAGTCACAAACAAACAAACAAACAATGGACACAACAAATGGAAAGATACTTTTTTGTTCACAGATCAGAAGAATTGTTCTTGTTAAAACGGCCATATTACTGAAAGCCATTTTTAGATTCAATGCAATCCTTATCAAAACTCCAGTGCCATTTTTTATAGAAATAGAAAAATATCCTAAAATTTGTATAGAGTCACAAAACTTCTCAAAGCTAAAATAATCCTGATAAAGCTGGAGACATCATACTTCCTGATTTCAAACTACATGACAAAACTATAGTAATCAAAACAATATAGTACTGGCATAAAACAGACCAAAAGAAGAGATCAAGAGCCCAAAAATAAATACTTGCATATATGATTAACTGATATTTTACACTGGGAGCTAAGCATACTCAATGAAGAAAATATCATCTTTTCAATAAATGGTACTGGGAAAAATGTATAACCATATGCAGAATTAAATTGTACTCCTATCTTACACAACTCACAAAAATGAAATTAAAATGGATTAAGTACTTAAATATAAGACCTGCAATTGTAAAACTCTTAGAAGAAAACATAGGAGCAAAGCTCCTCTTCGTGTTGATTTCCTGGATATGACATCAAAACACAAACAGTAAAAGCAAAAATAAACAAATGGGACTACACCACACAAAAAAGCTTCTATACATCAAGAATAATAATCAACAAAATGAAGAGGGAACTTATGGGATGGAGGAAAATATTTGCACACTATATATTTGATAAGGGGTTAATGTCTAAAATATGTAAAGAACTCATACAACTCAATAGCAAAAAACCCCAACAACCTGATTAAAAATGGGCAATGAAACTTAATAGACATTTTTCCAGAGAAGACATATAAAAGAAACATGAAATGCTACTCAACATCACTAATCATCAGGGACATGCAAATCAAAACCACAATGAGATATCATCTCACTTCTATTAGAATGGCTATCAGCAAAAAGACAAGAGATAACAAGTACTGATGAGGGTGTGTAGAAAGGGAAACTTGTGCCCTTTTGGTGGGAACGTAAATTACTGCATCTATTATAGAAAAATGTATGGTGATTCCTCAAAAATTAAAAATAGAACTACCATATGACCCAGCAATTCCACTTTTTGGTATATCCAAAGGAAATAAGAATAGAATCTCAGAGAGATATCTGCATCCCCAGGTTGTAACATCATTCACAATAGCCAATGGTAACATCCTAAGTGTCTGCCAATGGATGAATTAATAAAGAAGCTCACATACACACACACACATTTGGCCATGAGTAAGAAGGAAATCCTACCATTGGCAACAACTTGAATGAAACTCGAAGGCATTATGCTAAGTGAAATAAGTTACGAAGGTAAATACTGTATGATATCACCTATATATAGAAGCTAAAAAGGCCAAAATCAGAGAAACAGAGAGTAGAGTGCTTAGTGAGGACCGAGGGAGACATGGGGTGATATTGGCCAAAGGATATCAACTTCCATTTATAATATTAACAAATCTAATGTACAGCATGGTGATTGTAGCTAACAATACTATATTATATATTTGAAAGTTGCCAAGAGAGCAGATTTAAATGTTCTCATAAAAAAATAAAATAACTGGGGAGCCTGGGTGGCTCAGTGGGTTAAAGCCTCTGCCTTTGGCTCAGGTAGTGATCTCAGGGTCCCGGGATCGAGCCCCACATCAGGCTCTCTGCTTGCCAGGGAGCCTGCTTCCCCATCTCTCTCTCTCTGCCTGCCTCTCTGCCTACTTGTGATCTCTGTCAAAGAAATAAATAAAAATATTTTAAAAAATAAAAATAAAAGAATTAGTAATTACATGATGAAAGAGTTAGCTAATGCTATGTCGGTAGTCATTTTGCAATATACAAATATATAAAATCAACGTGTTGCACACCTTAAGGTTACATCACATTTCAGTTATTTCTCAATAAAGCTGGCAAAAATGAAATTGTCAAATAATTTAAAAATGAGAGAGATATATATTAAACAATAACATGTGCCTTTACAGTTTTATCAGCTGTATGATTAACAAAAAACCAAGGTACAGAAGTGTTTTCCAAAGTATGGAAATGAAAAAAAGAGGACATTCCTTATGTTGATCAATGTGGTCTTTTAGAGCAGATAAAGAGAATATTCTTAAGAGAGTTTTATTGCATTTTCTCTTCCAAATCATCTCTCAAATGAACAATCAAAAGTTCCCCCCAAATATCCATTGCATGTTCAGATTTTGCCAGTAGATCTATGCCTGTTAGAAAGGTATGCTTACCAGAATTGCGATGTTATTAAAAAGAAGTGTGCTTGTGCAAGCTCATGTCTCCAAAACCTTGCTAAAGGTGTCATTAAAAAACTGAGTGTCCAATGAACTCTGGAGTTGGTCAGGGGAAACTACATAAAGCAGTTCTCATGGAAATAAGTGATACCACTAAATAAAGTGTCTATATGTTTTTGAAAAGTTGATTCAAAGTGAAGTTTGTGCAAAGAATACTGATCCAAAGAGATCTTAGGATCCCATCAGTGCTGTGGGATGGTCCAAGGATGGACTGTCAGCCCTCTGTTGATCCTCCTCCCATTTCTTTCCTCCTAAACTCATAACAGATGAGAATTATAATAAAAAGACAGATGGTAATACTGTTAGAAACAGGGCAGATTTTTCCCAACATAAATATTTTTACCTATGATCATTGAAACAAATAATTATTTTAAAAGTTTCTATTTCCTAGGCGATAAAATGAACTAAGCATTTTGGAATTGCATATTGCAACTTAAACCCAATGTGTGACTTTCATTGTTCTTCACCTGCACCCTCTGAGGTCCTTTTGAAATGATGAGAGTAAGGAGGTCTTGCCTGGATCTCAGTGGGACCTCCAGAGAATGTCACGACTCTCCCCAACTCCACCAGAAAATACAATACACAAATAAAAGTAAATTTATTAGGTACTCTACATTAAGGGAGAATACATGGCACCTTGATAGAGTTGTAGTAGTTTTTCAGGAGAGGAAATTTGGGGGAGAATATTTATAAGGTTTCAATTAAAATAAATGCATTAATATGCATCCCCATGACAACAACTGTACTTTTGAAATCTGTTTCAACAATAGATAGACACAGCACTGGGTCTGTATGATATAAAA
The DNA here is from genome assembly GCA_003697995.1 of Taxidea taxus jeffersonii. Taxonomy (NCBI): domain Eukaryota; kingdom Metazoa; phylum Chordata; class Mammalia; order Carnivora; family Mustelidae; genus Taxidea; species Taxidea taxus. The sequence continues at coordinate 24,909 of RCUC01167449.1, read as the reverse complement.
ACACACTTTCTTCAGTATTTCTTACAGATATTTTCATTGGTTCACAAAGACTTCTTCATTGGGTGCATTTCCTCCTTTGAGAACACTTGAGGCGGAATGAGAAAAGCAAGTACATTAGTTTTAAAATTTCAGGACTCCTGGGGTGCTGGGTGGTTCAATGGATTAAGCCTCTGCCTTCAGCCGAGGTCATGATCTCAGGGTCCTGGGATCAAGCCCCATCAGGCTCTCTGCTTGGCGGGGAGCCTGCTTTCCCCTCTCTCTCTGCCTGCTGCTCTGCCTACTTGTGATCTCTCTCTGTAAAATAAAATCTTTTAAAAAATAAAATAAAATTTCAGCACTCCTGTTTTCTCACTTTGTAACATATCAATGGAGATTGAAATACTACATTTTCAATGTTAATTTCTTCCTTTTTCAAAATATGTGTTAAAAAAAAGGTAAGATTTTGAATGGGTTTACAGTGACTTATTTAATGAAAAATTTTATTAAGGTCTAATTTTCAAAAAATTAAAACCATGAGTCTAAAAAATAAAAATAGAATGAGTATGTGTCAAAAATGGATTCATTTATTAGAGAATCAGTTTGGTAGTGCAGCTTGTCTAAAGCAGAAGTTGAGGATGTAGCCTTTATCATCAGTGAGTCAAAGCCATGGTAATACGAACTTGCTATGAACCTTGTTAATGCATTACTTGCAATACACTGTACCATTTCAGGTTATATTTTCTCTTAGATAATTTAAAAATTATCAAGTGATTTCAGTGTCCAAAATACAATTTAAAAATAACAAATCAAAGATGCATTTTTCCAGGGAACAAACTATTCTTGCCTGAGTCTATTTGTACACCTTAGTAAGATTTTGAAGAGTTCATCCAGTTATCTTCTTGTTTTATATCTAAAGTTTTAGATAGTTCTTTGCGGTTAACATAAATGCTGTAAAAATTTACTTAAGAATAATTTAGGCTTCTAAAAATTGCAAAATTGTACAAAGAGTTCACTTATATTCCTCAACTTTCCTCTTCTAATTGTAAATATTTTACCTTGGTTTCTGAGCACTGTTATCCAGTAAAAGGAACCAGGGCTCCTTGTCAAAGTAGTCGATTCTAAGGCTGAGACATACATACATAATACAGGATGTCTGGAACATCTCTTGGTTCCAGAAAGTAAGAACAGGATTAGAAAAAAGAAGAAGGAGGAAGGGAGGGGTATGGATAAAGGAGGAGGGGGGAGGAATGGAAAGAAAGGGGAAGTGGGGAAAAGGGGAAAGAGTAAGGAGGAAGAAGGAGAAGAAAGCATATTGAAGAAACACTGGAGCCAAACTGAAGGATTTCTTAATGACCAAAGCAGGAATAATTTGAGTAATAAAATGTCAGCATTTTTGTAATACAAAGGATATTTTTAAAAGATTTTTATTTACTTATTTGACAGAGAGAGAGAGAGATCACAAGGAGGCAGATAGGCAGGCAGAGACGGAGGGGGGGGGACCACAACCGGAGCCAAAGGCAAAGGGTTAACCCACTGAGACACCCAGGCACCCCCAAAGGATACTTTTTAAATGAAGGGCAAAGGCCATGCTGCTACTAATCGGAATAGGAGAAATAAAGACATTTTTGGTATAAAATGGAAATTAAAAAATGCCAAGTCACCTTAGGCAGATTTTTTTTTTTTCAGTAATATGGAATATTTACTATAGTGGGCTATTTGAAAATTCATTCTCTATGATTATCTCTTCCTACTTACATATACCTTGGAAAGTCTTTCTATAAATGCAGAATTGCACCTTTCCCAGTTTGAAGACCAGTAATATAGAATGTGACATACCTATTTTATATTTACTGTTTTAAAAACAATAAGAAGAAAAATAATTGATAAACTCAAAGTTGGTCAAACTTTGCCAAAACTATATTACTATCTTTAAAACAAATGACTTTATGGTGAAAACAGCATAAACTAAAAAATGCAATGTCTCTTTCTACAAAAAGGATTATATAATATAGTCAATTAACAAATTTTTACTGACTCTCTAATATATGCCAGATATTCTCAGGAGTCTCTTCCTTCACAGAGCTTGCGTTATAGTGAAGAATGTTTATGTAACACTTAAATACACACAAGGCACATTTATAAATCTGTATGTGTATAAGCTCATTTAATTCTTACAACAACCTTATGAAGTAGTTTACATTAATATTTTTTGTTTTGCTAATTAGTAAGCCAAATTAGACAAAGGAAGAGAAAAAAAGAAAAAAAATGCACCAATTTAAGTAATTTCCATTTGAAAATTTATTTATTTTTAAAGATTTTATTTATTTATTTGAAGGGGAGAGAGAGAGAGCACACGCATGGGAAGGGGCTGAGAGAAAGAGGGAAAAGCAGGCTCCCCACTCGCAGAGAGCCTGATGTGGGGGCTCTCACACAGAGAGAGAGCCATGACTCGAACCCCAGACGCTTAACTGACTGAGCCACCCAGGTGTCCCTACACTTGAGCATTTAAATTACATGTGGGATTTTTTATTTTTTGCAGTTATAGGCTTAAAATATATGTGTTGACTTTACAAACAGGGAAAGAGCTTTTAATTTTATAAAATGGTTAATTGAAGAGTTAACTGTCACAGACTTTTAAAAAACAGCCATATAAATAACATTATTCGATTCCACTAAAGAAGATAAATAAAAATCAGCTCTACTGATTACTCAATTTCCATGGAAACTAGAAACATATATTTCTAGAAAATTCGATACTTTATAAATATCAAATCATACCATTGTCTGCAGATGTGCCAGCTCTGTCAAACTTTGCCAGAGTTATCTAAGTATTTCTAAAACAAATGACTTTGTGATGAAAATGGCACAAAGTAAAAAATGCAATGTCTCTTTCTACAAAAAAGATTATATAATATAGTCCATTACAATCCAATATAATTCAATATAATCATGCTTTGCTATAAGACTCCAAATATTAAATTTTGGTGACATTTCTTGATATTTTAAAGGTAAATCTTGCAGTAGTCAAATCTGAGGGGAAAAGACTTTCACCTGCTTTCTACTCCCTATTTTTTTCTAATTTCTGATACATCTTTATGTCACCTGGGGCTATAAAGAAAAAATGTAATACTGAGTCATTGAAGTAATAGCTCAATGGTCCAACAAAGATGATTGTAATACTTTTATAATATTCTACTTGCATAAAATCTTTGTGGGGGTCATATGTCATATTAATCATATTTGTTCCTTATAATACCAGTTATATCACACCACTGGTAGATGCTTTATTGTCTCATATACCACATGTACAAGAAATTATGAATTAGTATTTATTAACATCTGATAAGGTTATCTAGTATTCATATTTCTCTATTTTATATAACGAAGTTCATGTAAAAATAATTTGAACTTTATTGTTTCATTATTAAGGCATACATGTCATTAGCTCCATTAACATTGTTTCCACTGAGATCACGGACATAAATTAATTTTCTCTATTTTTGTACTTTTACTTTGGAATTATGTGCTCAGATTAATCTGCTTCAAATTTTTTAGCAATTATGCAACCATTCTCATTTAACATATGGATATTTTACCAGCTATATCTTAATACAACCTTATCATTGAGTTATTTTTAAAACTACCTATGTCCTTTTCATCTGTGTATGCATGTTTATATCAGTTCCAACCTTTGTTAATACCAATTTGGCAGTAAAAGTCCAGGTTATCAGCCTTTCTGAACTGATGAAAGTGGTCTCCTTAGCAACAGAAGCACTGCAGAATCTCTTAGAACACCTGTTCTTCCCACTCATAATTCCTGCAGCTGAGATGTACGCTGAAAAGTGCCTTTTCGTTTTGATTTTTGTTTCTGTGTTCAGATAGGTTAGGACAGTGGGAGTTTGAGGAGCTTGGCTTCTCGTGTAGTTCAAAAAACTAACTTGTCTACACGTTTTAGACTCATTATCATAGTTAGCAATTAGTATTTCATCTTCCCCACCCCTGAAGTACTAGTCATGTATTTCCCAATGTCCTTAGCAGCCGGTGATAATGATAAGATTTGGAAATCCTGCTAGGGCCGTAGACATTCTGTAAGTGCAAATGACAAAACGTGGCTCTGTTGTCACCCTCCGGCTTTTTATTCAGCCAACATTCATAATTCATTGGGCCTGGTAATATAAGAGGGCAATGTGCCTGACTGCTTGAGAAAATTACTGTCATATTTTAGCTTATAAATTTTTAAAATTATTCATTTTCTTGATTGTGTAAGGTCATTCTTCTCTTTTTCTGGGAAATTTATCTGAACTTATTCAGCGACACTCTATGAAGGGCTCATCAAAGCAATTAAAAAAAGAAGTTCAGTTATTTTCTCCTTCTTAGAACCAGTTCCTAAGAAACCTGAACTTAAGTAGTATTTTCTTGTTTCACTTTTAACAGCTCCATGAATAGTCTCCATTAACATAAAGATTCCCACTCTTAAAGTATCTCTTAAGAGATTAAGTATAATAATGCATAAAACATGTGTCTTTATAAACAGCCTTTCTTATGTAATGACACATGCCATGAAAAACAAAAGCTCTATAGGAAGTGGGTTAAAGTTAATTTTTCTCACGTGGCTTAATCATCCTTTCATATCTTGATTTCTTCATACCCTAATATATTCTATTTTATTTTATTTTCAAGTTAATTATTCCTTCCTTAAACAAACTAAACTCTATCAATTAATTAGATATTACGGACAAACTGTTTTACTTGTTTGCCTAATATGAAATATGGCTCTATCTAGAAGAGATCGTTTTTTCCCTATTAGCAGAAAAAAACCCCACAACTGTGTAAAAATGGTGTCTATTTTCTTTCCCTGATATATACCTACCAAAAATGATTGTAAAAACATGACATATTCTTCCTAGGAGGTATTTCACTATTCATCTGTTGAATACAGGCATTTAAAGCCTATGTTATGAGAGACTCACATATATAAATTAAAGATGAATTATTATTTTCCCCGTTTCCCCTTGTACTACCGTTCAATATATATCTTCTTTCTATAAGTTATAGATATGCCAACAGCTGCAAAAAATCTAAAGGAAATAAATGTTTAAATATTCCTTGATATTATTTAAAGTGTTTCCACTTCAGAATATCATTGCTTTTACATTTTGAAATTGATGCAGGGAATTTGTGGAAGAAATACCGTGAAAAGGGTCTTTTAGATTTTACTTCCATATTTTCTCCTGTTCAAGAATTACCCATGATAAAATTCCTCTGGGGCCTTTGTTCTCTTTTCCAACATGACTTCTTTCCTCCTTTTCTTCTTTTCCTTTCACCCTAGTTCCATATTTTTTTTCCCTCTTTCCAGAGGACTTTGCTATACTAATGGTAAGAGAAGGTATTTTCTCTGTTCATTACCATATCCCCAGTGACTAATATACCGTGCCTATCAAACTTAAAAAATGGCTCAATTTTATAATTTGAAAGATCAAATAAATCCGAAATTTATATTTTTATCTTTTACATCCAGATACATTTACTCAGTTATTGGATATATTCTTGCTTTTTAGTATCTGCTGTCTAAGACCAGACATACAGGAAGCCAGATATGTTAAAGTGGACATCATAATAAGATTATATCTCATAGGGTGATTTTAGCTACTAGAACAAATAAATTCCCAGATTTTCATGGCATAACAATGGACAGTTCTTTCATGTTGATGTAAGAATGCAATGTTTCATTACAGATTTGCAAGATAGATTCCTGCAAGATGTCTGTGTGGTGACTCAGGCACTGAGATTCCTTCTATTTTGTGATTTATAGGCCTTCAAAATATCTCTGTTAACTAACAGGGTTGACAGCATTAGATACACTGTTGTTGTTGTTTATCATATATTTACTTTTAGAACAGTTTTAGATTCACAGAAAAATTGAGAAGATAGTACAGAGGCTTCCCATATACCCTGCACCCAGTTTCCTCTCCTAACACTTCATATTATTGCAGGATTTGTTACAACTAATGAATAAATATTGATACATTATTATAAACCAAAGTCATACTTTATTCAGCTTATCTAACGTCTTTTTTCTGTTCCATAATCCCACACAGGGTACCATATTACATTTATTGCGTGTTTTCTTTAGGCTATTTTTGGCTGTGACCATATCTCAGAATCTCCTTGTGTTTGATGACCTTGACTGGTCTGGTATTTTATAAAATATTTCTCTATTGTAATTTAGATGATGTTTTTCTTCTGATTCGATTGGGGTTATGGATTTTACGGTGGAAGACCAGAGAGGTAAAAGTCTATCTCATCATGTCCTATCAAGAGTATCTACTATCAACATGATTTATCACTGCTTATATTGACCTTAATCACCTGGCTGAGGTAGGATTTGTCAGGTTTCTCCACTATAAAGTTACCTTGTTTTTCCTTTTCCATTTTTACTCTTTGGAGGGAGGGAACTTAGTGCAGCTCACATTTATGAAATGGGGGTTTATATTCTTTGTTCTTGAAGGCAGGATATCTATATAAATTATTTATAATTTTTCTGCATGAGAGTGATTTGTCTGTTCTCTCACAAATATTTATTCAATTATTTATTTATCAATATGAACCAATGGATATTTAGCTTATCCTTTGGGTTATAATCCATTACTTCTTTATTAATTTTGTTACTCAAATTTTCCAGCTTTGTCCATTAGGTAGTTTTTAGCTGGCTGCTGCTGGGTCCCTTTTATATATTTCCATCAATTAAGTTTTGTATTTATTTATTTATGTTTATTTATTTATTTATGTATTTAACACCTTGTTGCTTTCTGGCACTATAAGAAATTCTTGTAGTGCCAAATATTTAAGTTCTTTATGTATATTTCTTGCCTCAGTCTTAGTATTGGCCATTTCTCCTAGGAGCAGTGTTTTTTGTTGTTGTTTTTGTTTTTGTTTTCATTGGAGGATAGCAGTAGAGACCAAGAACTTGATTCTAAGAGTGCCAGTTACTACTAGGATCTTTCTTTTAGATCCTGTAAACTGAAAGAGCAAGGAAATGTGTGTGTATTTAGCCTCTGTATAAAATATATTTCTACATCAGTGTCTAAGTAAGCTAAAAATGAGTGTATAGTGGTCTCTCAATTTTACTCCATTACCACATTGATCTTTCAAGGCTTCTTAAATATTTGTGAAGTTCCACATCAACAGTAAGAAATCTGGCTCCCATGTATTTATTTAACTGTTGAGTTACAGTACCCATGTATACCAGCACTAGATCTGTTAACCTGTACCCTGATGAGAAGCAACTTTATCAACAAAAGAACAGTGCTTATATACTTTTTAAAATTTCTATTTATTTATTTATTTTTCTTCACCAGTTTTACAGAATTCATTCTCTTTAAAAGTTTCTTAGGTTAACCAACTAATACCTACCTTCCTCTTTCCCACTCTGTTCAGGAGATTATTCTATATATTTGTAATAGAATTAGAATATTTTGCTTTCTATTCTGAAATGATTTTATGTGCACTTATTAAGGTTTATACTTTGTGTTATAAAAATCTAGAGTTTTGACAAGCATATGGTATAATTTATCTGCAAATACATTATCACACAGAATAGTTTCACCATTCTAAAAATCCCCTGTGTTTCACACAGTCAGTCCCCTCCTTCTCTTCACTGACCATTTACTGTGTTTATAGTTATTCCTTTTCCAGGTATCATATTATTGGAATAATATAGTATGTGGCCCTTTCAGACCTGTTTCTTTCAACTAAAATATACATTAAGGTCCATCCATGTCTTTATGTGACTTCATACATCGATTCTCTTCATTACTGAGAAATATTCCATCTCATGGATGCAATCATAGTTTGCTCATCTGTTCATCTATTGAAGCACATTTTGGGATTATGTCTAGTTTGGGGCAATTGTGAATAAACTGCTGGGAAATATTGACATGCAGTTTTTTGTGTGGACATAAATTTTAAAGTTAGTTGGGTTAATGCCAAGCATTGTGGTTGATGGATCCTATGGCAACACTATATACGTTGTAAAAAGAAAATCACTGAATTACTATTCTAAGTGGGTGTATCATTTTGTATTCCTGCCACCAGGAAATAAGAGTCACTGTTGCTCTGCATGCTTACTTGCATTTGGTATTGTCAGCTTTTCTATTTCAGCATTTTTGTTAGATGTATGGCAGTAACTCTGTCGTTCTTCTAATTTATATTTTGCTAATGAAGAATGTCATACATCTTTTTGTATGTTCATTTGCCACCTGCATTTCTTCTCTGGTTCATATCTCTTTAAATCTTTGTCCTCGTCAGATCTTTAAGTTTTTGTTTGTTATTTGTTCTATTGTTGAGCTTTAGGAGTTCTTTGTTTTAGATACAAGTCCTTTATTACATATGTGTTTTAATGATTTTTCTCCCAGTCTGTAGCTTTTTTCATTTTCTTAACAGCTTACATTATCCACATACTGTCACATGTTGTATAATTTTTCTGTTAGAATCCTTAACATTTTAAAGTTACCTAAAATTTCCTGTCCAGTAATCCCAAAATATATGCCACATATGAATATGGTTTTGGCGATTTCCTTTTCTCTTCAGGGTTTTTTGTTTTGTTTGTGTTTTTTGTTTGTTTGTTTTTGTTTTTGTTTTGTTTTGTTGTTGTTGTTTGGTCTTTTGGGTTGTCTTGTAAATTTCAAGTTGAACATAATGTATTTTGGTAATAGCATCTTAGGTTAAAAGCCTTTTAGCTTAAGGTTTTAAATTTATCTGACTAGGAGTATGCCTGGGGTTAATGTTTGCTCTAGATGTAGATGCCAAAGGTTTCAAATTTTCCCAAATGTCCTGTGTTGTCTCCTTTCCTGTCTAGGCTTCTCTAAGAACTCCTCTTTAAATGAAGTCAGTGCCTTGTATCTCTTTCATCTGCAAATGCCATTATTAAACTTGAACTCTATTGATTTGGCATTAAGGTGTGGGGAACATAGAAGCATTCTGTAATGTTCTGATTAAATTGCAGTATTTTAGTGGGGATATTTTTCCTGGGTATTACCTTCAGAAACAACTTACCCTGACTTCCTACTTTGGTAGAGACAGAAAGTTTAGAGGGAGCCGAGTTGGGTGATTTCTATTTTGCTGACTCAGATAACCCTCTGGTAAAGTACTTTTCCTTACTGAGTAGGTCTCTTTTTATACAGAGTACTCAAGGCAATTCCAAAGCATTTACTTTCCCATTAGCCCACCAGAAATTATAGGATTTTTCTTGGGGATTCACCCTGAGAACTTTGTTGAGTTCCTGGAGATAAACCTGTGGAAGCGTGGGAATCTTTAGAACAGTGAGCCCCAGAGCTCCCCAGTCTCCGAATAGTGTACATTCCACTTCTAGAATTAATCAGTGTTACTGTTCAAGTGTTTGTACTTTTTTGTGGCTCCAGCGTCTTCTGCTCTTGGAATAATCTGGCTGCAGTTATCTGAATTCACCTTTTTCTCCAGATTTTGGGGCTGCTATGTATTTTGTGATCACAATTCTCTAGTGGATCCAAGAAAAGTCATTGATTTGAGTTTCTTCTCCTTCTCCTCCTCCTCCTCCTCCTTCTCCTCCTTCTTCTTTTGTTGTGAGTCCAAGAATGACAGCTTCCAACGTGTTGGAGATCCAACATGTTGGAGCTAAACCTGGAAGTCCAGCTTCCTGATTTTTAGCATTCCTATCCAGAATAGCATTCCCATGCAGAGGCATGTTAATATATCACTGGCAAGGACCACTTACAAGGCTCCAACTATTTGGAAGAATATCTGGGGAACGTAATTCCTGGTTGAGTAATTGTATTCTGGAGACAACATTGTGAGGGAAAGCACAGGCTTTGGTGGGCAGTTAGGTCTCTCATTCATGAATCTTATGAAGGAGAAGATGAAATAAACATATAGAACACATTTCATGAGTTTCTAACACTATACTAGCTATTTTATATATGTGCTGTTATTTATGCTTTATACTTCTAGTCACCACCAAAGGTGGTTAGATACCTTGTAAGAGGTTGGATCAGAGAATTTAGTCAAATGCCCAAGGGCAAATAGCTCAATTGATAGTTTAACCTAAATTGATAAAACTATGGAAAGTGATTGAGCTCAAAATCATTTGAGAAGAATTAATCATTTATAGTGGAAATTCTAATCAAAGAACCTGCACTTTTGTTTTTTCCATTTATTCAAGTGGTTCTCCTATATATGCCCGTGTCTCTAAGTGAAACATACAAAATTCACTCCTGCTTTTCCTAAGCAAGCCCACAGAGTTTAGACCATAGCTGTTTCTGTAAATGTTTGGGCCTTATCCAGCCCTCATCACCAGTGTAGAGCTCCCTTTCTTTTGTCCTGCATCTTTGCTGTGGTGAATAGTATATTGTAACTATAATACCTCTTTGTTTTCCGTTAAAGAAGAAAGTTATTCATATTATAACTGACTTTGTTACTGAATTCAATTTTTATATTTTCTTTGTGGCCAAGCATATCACCTGAATATAATAACTCTGTCTCATTTTCAATATTTATACACCTTTTATCTTATTGCTCTTTCCAGGACATCGTAAAACAATACCAATACTGGCAAGTATGCTTGTCTTTTTACACATCAATTCTTGCTGAGACTATTGCGGTGACCTCATAACTAGGTCTCTAAATTCCATTTTTATTCTGTGTAATATTCTGTGTAATCAGCTCCTCACATAGCAAGGCTGTGACTTGTTTAAAGTCTGTTTTGTGCATTAGCTGGTCAGATCAATTTTGTTACTGATGGCCACCATAAGAATTTCCATAGTATCTGAAACAAGGTAGAGCTATAAAATTTATATTAAAATATCCCTTTTTAATTTACCTAACATTTTTTTCTAGCTATTTGACGTACTTTATGTAACTAAAGAGAACTAAGAAAATGGCAAAAGCAGAATCCTGTTAGTTCTATCAGGGAGAGAGAACAAGAATTTGGAAATATTACAAAATTGGGTCTCCCAATGCATAACAATCTGGCATAGAGAGGATTGCACAAGTCTTGTTTTCTTTCCACTTTCTGATCTGCAAATAATTCTATTCAGCAAACTCATGGGGAATCTAGGGGGCATGGAAACTCATTGATGAAGTCCAAAAGACTTACCTTTACTGGACATAGCAATTGGAGGAAAGAAAACTGGGGTATCATTAAGATGATTCAAATGAAATAATCCAGCATAGGTGATTTCTGCCAATTATTGTGCCAAGGTAAAACATTTTTTCCTAATACAGAGCATGTACAGAGTCAAATGTTGCATAGTAACATCAATTAATTCATACTCTCTTCAACCTTAAAATGTTAATCACTAGCGATATTCACATAAGCCATTAAAGAAAAAAGAAGAAAAAGAGATAAATAAAATAGAGCTGTCTTGGTTCCTGTTTCTGTATCTGGACACAAAGTATAAATTGATAATGATAACTTCCTTCTTTTCTATTTTTCCTTAAATTCTGCCAGCACCTTAGCAGAATGGAATAGAAGTGAGGTTTCTCACTGAATAATCTGGCTTTCAGACTTGGCCCTCCTTACTTTTATATACGAGATCAATTAAACTCTCCTTGGAAATCGGGATCTGTCATTTTGGTACAAACTTTCTGTTTGTTGTTTGAGATTAGAAAACAGAGTTAAGTTCCAATTTAACAGAAAAACAAAGTAATATATGTGGGCTGATAGTTTCATTCGTCCCTTTAGAAAAAGACCTTTGCATCTACTGAACCAAAGGTTGTGAGGGCAGGAAGCAAACATGTATTCAGTGGATTGTTTGGTGTTCTAATGAGGTGGGCCACTCTCAAATTCACTTCATGATTCACACCCGCGCTGTCTGACCATGGAGATATAACAACACATAGTGGCCTTTGGTTTAAGGCACACAGTGAAAGCTTTCCAGGTGTCTTTTAAATGAGAAGATAATGAGACCTTTAGTAGAACATTCTGCTTTTCTATCAAACCAGCTGCTTTATAGTGATGGAATGCTAGAAAAACTAAATCCTTATGCTTGAGTGCATTGTCCCACTACTTTCTCCATAAAGAAGATCTTTGGTTGGTATTTTATAATTCCAAAAATGATGATAATGTTGACAGACACACTGCAGGCAAGGAAGGAAAATCTGCATCCAAAGTCATGAGATTTTTGGAGGACAAACTGTTACCCTGTTCATGATCCAATGTAACCCATCTGCTGTTCAGGCCCTTTAGGAATAGTGTCATATGAGGGGCTAAGTGTTGGCCAAAGTTTTATGGAAAATGGACACTTAGTAAGATCTTGATCAACACATGCATAGCTCTATTTCTTCCAAGATGACAAATTTGTCCACAGAACCTTTGATCAAGACTGAAGTAGCAGGATAAAAAGGCTGAGTGTCATCTACAAAACTTTAAAACAATTCTGTTTTGTTTCATTTTGTGTTTACCCTACTTTGAGAATGAGTAAATCTTTTCTGTAAAGGGCCAGATAGTATGTTAGACTTTGTGGTTTATATGGTCTTTATCACAACTACTTATCTCTATGGGTCTAAGCACAAAAGCAGCCATAAAGAATATCTAGACAAATGTGGCTATGTTCCAATAAAACCTAATTTGCATAAACAGATGGTATAGGAGATTTGGTCCACAGGCCATCGTTTGCCAAAGCTAGTCCTTTGTTAACTGGTAATGGGAAACTACCAAAAGGCCAAGTTTAGCCTGTATCCTATGAGTCTGCTCAGATGTGGTGCTGGAGCTGCCTCACAGGCTCCCATGAAGCAGTTATGTATATCCTTCCTGTCTTCAAGCATTGACTAAATGGAAGTATTCTATTATGGAAATTAACAAGTACTAAGAGTTAGGGCTTCTCACCACCTCCAGCTGGAAAGCTAGTTGTTGAACACTACCAGCATTCCACTGGTTTTAACCTTTGCTCCTAGAGTTTGTCTTCAAGTCTAGTTTAATTTTAGCCAGTTCTGTTTTATAATAGTACATGCTCCACATGTTCAGTTTTATAATTGAACAGATCAGATTATATCCAATACACGATGTTCTATTAGTTTTCTGCTCTCCAGACTTAGAAATTTTCTGATCATGTGTATCAGACAAGATCTTGGCTGCCCATCCATTTCATTCATACAGATTCCATTATTAAATAGCCATTATCAGATCCATGCTAGTCAAAACACTATGAGAACTACTTTTATTCTCTCATTTGCTATAATTAAGTTCCTATATCTTTGCTAGGTAAGCATAAGATTTGGCTTCTACCCAAATCCCAATATTTCCATTAAATTGGGAATATAACCTCCTGTGGCTTCATCCACCTTCATCTCTGCCATCAGCTTCCACCATAGATCTTTCCAACAAAGTCAGAGGCCACCTCTCCAATGGATTCCTTAACAAAAAGTAGAGAGTATAACCACCAGGACATCTGGAGGTTATATTAGAAGGTAGCTGGATAGGAACAATATCTTAGTTCCATTTTAACTTTCTTTTTTGTTCTTTTTAAAAATTTACTTATAAGTTACTCTACACCCAATATGGGGCTTGAGCTCACAACCCTAGAATCAAGAGTTGCATACTTCACTGACTGAGCCAACTAGATGCCCCAACATTTTCATCTATCTAAGTCTCTTACTTCTTTCTTTAAGAACAAGCAAAATGATTCCAGCATTCAACCTCCCTTACTCCAGAGAGCCGTGAATTCAGGCAGAAATCAGCCAACCTGTGGATTATAGATGGCACTCCCTGGCAACTGATCCAACACCTCCTCCAGAGGTCTATTTTTCAATGACATTCTGGTACGAATTTTCCTATGTGTCAGAGTTCTAATTGGAAAGAACACATTCAAATAGGTAACAGGATTGCTTAAGAAAAGAGCTATTTAAATGTGTAGGGAGAACTATGAAAACTGAAAGAAGCAGTGTAGTCACCAGGGACAGTAATAGTAGGGAATTCTGCTACCATAGACCTGAAGAAAAGAGGGAAGAAGTTTCTTTGGGAATAGGGCTGCCCATTAACCTTGACCTTTGGTAGAGGGACACAGTAAACATGTAATGATCTGAAGGGAGTGGGGCAAGGAAAAGAATAAATACCTTAACCTACTTAAACCCAATTAATAGCCAGGTGCCAGGGAGACCATTGAGGCTATCAATTAAAGTCAGAGCTCCGGGCCATAGTGCTGATTCAAGAATAGTCAAGAATGAATCTGGAAAGATCACAAGAAAATATCAAGCACAGATATAATGTGATAGGCATAAATATTGTTATGAGAAAACTGTAAATTAAAAGAAAAGTTGAGGAGGAAATAGCATCACAAAAGCCAAAGGGAAAATTTCAAAGGTAAATGATATGGTCAATAATAACATTAACAATAGCCACAATATTTTTTTAAGGATTTTATGTATTTATTTGACAGAGATCACAAGTAGGCAGAGAGGCAGGCAGAGAGAGAGGAAGGGAAGCAGGCTCCCTGCTGAGCAGAGAGCCTGATGCAGGGGCTCTATCCCAGGACCCTGGGATCATGACCTGAGTTGAAGGCAGAGGCTTTAACCCACTGAGCCACCCAGGTGCCCCATCCAACCCACTTTTTAAAAAACTGCTGGAAAGAGCCAGATTTTTACCACAATAATTTAATGGCTTCAATTTATTAAGCATTTAATGTTTTCCAGTAATTTCCAGTAATTGGAAAAATTTCATTATTTCTTAAAGCATCTGTTTGTGGTATGAATTATTTTTTCCTTAATAATGAGAGATTTGTATCTTAACAGATCATGTAACATTCCTAAGTTTACACAGAGAGTAAGCTAAAGACTGTTGTCTGCCAAAATCAGCCTTTTAAATACTGAATCCTAAATCATCAAGTGAAGTACAATGAGGAGTTGAGGAAGGGAAGACTTATAAAATATTGTTGGATTTGATGAAGTTGCTGATTAGTGATCATAGATAGAGTCCTGGTGTTAAACTGACAGGGTCTTAAGAAGTAGAGGCAGCAGTTACAGATTACACACTCTCGGGAATTTGATTCTGAATGATGAAAAGTAAGTAGGATGGTAACTAAGGGCTACCAAAGACAAGTGAATATATGTATTTAAACACACACGCACACGCACACTGTTTTTTTTTTCTTAAACATCACACCTATATACTTGAAAAGAAATAGGGTGGAAGATTTTGTGAAGAAAAAATGGAAAATATTGAGTGGGATTATATATAGGCAAAGGAATCCAAGATTATATAGGAGAATATTATTTTTAGAGTACAGTGATGTGCTTCCTGGGATTCTTATTAAAATAGAGTGAGCATTTTAATGGAATTATTTTTATTTCATTGGACATGTGCTATTTTTATAGAAAATATTGGAAAAACATGTCAAATTCACACACACAGACATATAGTTTAGACAAGAATATTAAGAACTTGTGCTTTTATCTTTTTTCTTCTTTTGTCTCTAATCTTGGGCTTTCAGGAAATATTCTGCATTATAATGATAGAAGAGTAAATATTTTGAAATTGACCTTTTTACTGCCTGTGCTGTTAGCTTGTAAATTATTTGCATTTTTTTTTTACCTATTTGGGATTTTTAAAAATGAATACAAATTGGTGACCTAGGATATTTTTTCAAAGAGTCTACATAGCTTTCAAGAAGTAGAGGAAAGTGGGTGCCTAGGTGACTCATTCAGTTAAGTGTCCAACTCTTGATTTCGACTCAGGTCATGATATCAGAGTTGTGAGATCAAGCTCAGTAAGGAGTCTGTTTAAGACTGTCTCCCTTTGTCCCTCTTACCCCATCTCTCCCTCTCTAAAAGAAGAACAAAAAGAAGTAGAGGAAAGTGAAGTAACTTTTTTATGACTTTGGAACACCATGTAAGTTTCAATTAATTTTTTTTCCCTTTTGAATGAATTTACTGATTTCCTCATTTGATCTAACTGATGAGTTCACTTCAGCCTCCTGTGAATATGAGTTACAGTTAACTAAAAATGGTAGTTCTGAAATCATATGCGATTCTGATTCACACTGAGGCCTGACAGTGGTACTTTACTTTCTACATCAAGCTAGCTCATTAAGAAAATAATAATCACTCACTGTCAGCAACTGCTTCTTATATGTCAGGTACTGTTATAAATAACATATAAATTGTTTCATCCTCACATCACCTTTCTGGGGAAAGTTCAAGTAAGATTACATCCATTTTACAGATAAAGTACCAGGTGGTTAAATCACATGCCCATAGTTCTCAGTTCAGAACTGTTAGAACTGCCTGGCTGTCAATGTTCAGAACATACCCGTTTAGCTCTACTGTATGCCATCTTCTAGGTTTGCCACTCAGTTTACAAGGTCAAGATCCTTAACAGAAACCATGTTTTAATACCCATGTTAATCTTCATATTTATACCAAATTGATTGAAAGAGAAGAGGGAAGTGTAAACCTTCCCCCTGTCTGACATGGGAAGACCTCAGCCACTGTTTGTGGTATCCCTAAATCAAGCTTCTGTGCATTTCATGATTCTTGGCAGAGAATTCAAAATATTTTATTACATAATATGAATTCAAATGAAAGTGAAAAATATCAGTTTGCCAGTTTAACTTCAGAAAGATAAGATATGTGGGTTGTTCTTTTATTTTTTTTTTCATTAGCTGTCTACCCTCCTAAATTGTCCTTGTTACATCCACAAATCCAGAGCTGAAGGGAAAAACACAGCCATAGAAATTCAGCTGGCTGAATATCTAAAACTAGATATAATTGCCTTCTATATGGTCAGATAAACTGAATTTTACCTGGCATTTATAGATGAGGAAACTGTAAATATTAATAGGTGATGGCATTTTAAGCCATCTTGCTTTATTCAATCAGAGAAACATGAATTTCTGCAGATAATTCCCTATATTCAAAGATGTCAAAAAATGGTATGCTCATGATTTAACCAAAATTTACTGTTATTTATGAAACATTAAAACACTACACTGGAAAGAATAATGCATTATTTTAACTATTTATATGTGCTATTTTAGACTATGAATTTTAATCTAAATCAATGCAGTTTTTTATTTCACAATATTTTCATAATTATAATTTCATGGTTTTCCTATAATTTGGTAGAATGTAATGGAGAGAACTTTTCTCTATAATATTAATATTTATTGTGTTCAGGTGTGCAAAGCAATACATTAGGAATATGTAGCAGTTGCCACAAGATGAATAAAGGAATATGACATCTCACATTAGTTTAAGTGATTGAAGATAAAGTAAAATATTATTTTTGAAAACATACCAAATGTTCTCCAGATTTAAAAAAAAAGGTATGCAAAACAGAAACTTGTATATACTGTGAATATGATTTGAAACATGGAAATAAATATACATTGTTCATCAAATTATAGCATAAACACCTATCTTCTTAAGTGTAAGTTTTTCTTCACTACCAAATAGTTTTTACCTGTCTAGCAATTACTTGGTTTGGTACAAAATTCTGAAAGCAAAAATATGCTAGAATTTAGAATGTTATACATAAGTTACATTCAGATATTCCAGTTTTTCTCTACGTATGAACAAAATTTTGTTCAGATTTAAAAAGAAAAAGAATTAAAGACAGATATAGTGACTTCTGGTATCTTCTAAATATTCATACTTGGGTCATTATTTTTCCAAGGACGGTAGAAACTTTGATTGATTCCCAGCATACCTAGCAAGCATATTACTTTAGGCATCAACAACTAAGAACTATAAATTGGATCTATGCCTGATAGAGAAAAAGTAGATGAAACAATTTTTTCTTAATGTCTCTTTCACTCCAAAATCTGCTATTTTAGTTTAGTCTGTGAGATACTAAAATCCTTACTGGGACCAACACCATTATTTGTATTTCAAATGCTTCTTCCTATTCTACACTGTGTGATACAGTAGAGAGTTAGTTATGCAAAAAATTTTATGCATAAAAATTTAAAAAGCAATAACTTACTTCCTTCTAAAAATATATCTTTTACAATAGTGTATTTAGTATTATGAATTTAAATAAAACGTTTTTCAGAAGGCACATTCTCTATTGTTCAAAATCACTGTATAAGATGTAAAGACAAAATCAAGTAAATCTCCAAGCCATAATTGATGTGTACTTTGGTTTAGTTTAATAATTTATTTTTTTATTTTTAGATTTTTAATTATACTTTAATAATTAAAACACTTTGATGCTAATATAAAACAGTTTTAATTCACCTGTGAATCTTATTATTCTCAACTTATTAACTAAGTATGTTCATGATTATTTCTATTTAACTTTCTTTCCTTCCCCATCCTAGACATGTGAAATCCTTTGAATGCACACTGAGAAATTTATAAGGATACAATCCATTTTTGTGTAAGATATATCTCCACATAGGTAAAAGTTATTCACCTTCTTGACAGTTGGAGCTAACAAATTGACACAAATATTAATTTATGGCCATTTGAGGCAATTTATACCATTAGCCTTTGCCACTAAAAGTTATATATATTATTTTAAGATTTCCAAAGGTTGATTTGAATTTTATGATTTTTGTTTTATATCAAGCAATATGACTCAGTTGAAATTTATATAACACTATATTTACAATCAAATAATGAAGACATTTAACTAAGTGATAATTATACATAAGATTAATAGACGGAAAGGAAGGACATGGCATTTAGCTAAATTCTGGCATAATAAAACATTTCAAGAACTTTTTATATAATGTTCCTGATATTGTCAATGAACACATGTGCCAAAATAAGAAATCTATTTATTTAAAGATTAAATTCGTTTCATAGTAGTCTTTAATTGCCATTAATGTGAACTGTCATTTAATTAATACCTACTATTTCCAAGACACTAATATAAAAGTTTTATACCCATTATTTTATAATCTTTAAATAATTTTTCAAGGCATTAATTATATATTCCTTTTTATGTGAGCACATAAGCAATCTGCCCAACGTCACAGAGATACTTGGTTGATTAGCCAGTGCTCAGAGTCTAAATTTTAAGCTTTCTCCATTATACTCTGTTTCCATATTGAACTGTGAAATACACAGAAACTTTATGCTTTTATGCAATATTTATCAGGATGAAACCATGACCTAGATCTTAATATACAGTCAGCCCAAATTGAGTTGTGAGCACCATGAAAGCAAAAATGGTGTCTGCTTCATTTTTTCCTTTGGAAAGGTGACATGTGAATAATAGAAAGAGTCCTTACGTAGAGACAGATTTTTCTGGTTCAAACTGTAATTCATTGATATAAGTCTGCGTCATCATCTTTGTTTCCTCACCTATAAAATGGGAATGATGAAAACAGCATGATAATATCATTATGTATATTCATTAATAATAGTATATGAAAGACTGGCACATCCAAGGCATTCAACATCTTTATCTTTTGTATCTTAACCAAGGTAAAGTTTAATTACTGATTCTTATATAGAATACTAAGTTTATTATTTTTTGACATATACATTTATATATGTTTGTATATAGGTTTGTATATGTTTGCATATGTACAACATATGTGTACACATATTGAGTGAGCGGCCCAGAATGTAAACTGATGCTAAGAAAACATTGATTTTTAAAGGCATCATGGTTTCAGATTGTTCTCACCAGCATTATCTGTACAGATAGAAAACACAGTGTTGGTTTTCAAGACTAGAACCATAGAACATAGAACATAGAACATCACGGGCTTCTCTTTTGAGTACTAAACTTTAAAACCCAGAAACGTGAAGCCACCATCACCAGAGCTCCACCATGATTAACATTATTTTTCCTATTTGAAAAAAGAATATGAACTCATTGGGCCTCATACCCTATGTCTCTTGTTCACTGACCAAATCAAAAATTTTCCCAAATCAAAGTCAAACATGTCTTCCCAACTCTCACTCCCTAGTGGTTATATTTTTCTTCACCATTCATTGTACTTCCTTATACCATTTCCTTATACACCCACAACTCTTAAATGTTGACACACTGTGCTATTCCTATCTCAAACTCAGGGTCCCTTCAGCAGCCACATGGGTAATTGATATTTAACCTCATTATTTTTAATATGCGTGATGACTCAATACATTATCTTCAGAGACACCAAATTTGACCACGTAAATGCTTCCACAGAAATCTTACATATATTTACTCTTTCTCATTTGACCCACTTCATCAATTTTTTAATTGCCTGAGAATGATGTGTCCCTTTACCAGTTTCCTTTCCTTGACAATTTTGTTTTCCTCAATCAGATTATTTTTCAACCAAATTCTAGCCAATTTCTTTCTTGAAACCAGCTTTCACCACTGTTTTATTACCTTTTGGGCAATATTCCAATTATAAATCTACTTGATTTGTTGCAAATGGCAAACTCACATTTTTTTTATGGCTGAATAATATCCCATTGTTTATGTATACCACTTCTTCACTCATCCATGGATGGACACTTGGGTTTTTTCCATATCTTGTTTTTTTGCAAATAGCCCCTGCAGTAAACACAGATGGGCACACATCTTTTTGAATTAGTATTTTCATTTTCTTTAAATAAACACCTAGTAGTGGAATTATTAGATCATATCATGATTCTATTTTTAACTTTTTGAAGAAACTCCACACTGTTTTCCACAGGGACAATAGCAATTTGCACTCTCACCAGCAATGAACAAGTGCTCTTTCTTCGCTACTTCCTTGCCAACACTTGCTATTTCTTGTCTTTCTTTTTTTTTTTAAAGATTTCTTTTTTTTTTTTTTAAGATTTATTTATTTATTTATTGGACAGACAGAGATCACAAGTAGGAAGAGAGGCAGGCAGAGAGAGAGAGAGGAGGAAGCAGGCTCCCTGCTGAGCAGAGAGCCTGATGTGGGGCTCGATCCCAGAACCCTGAGATCATGACCTGAGCTGAAGGCAGAGGCTTAACCCACTGAGCCACCCAGGCGCCCCTCTTGTCTTTCTGATTTTAGTAATATCTCATCATGGTTTTGATTTGCATTTCCCTAGTAGTGAGTGGTGTTGAGCATCTTTTCATTTGTTTTTTGGCCATCTTTATGTCTTCTTTTGAAAAAATGTCTATTCTAGTTCTCTGCCTATTTTTAATCAGATTTTTTTGGTGTTGAGTTGTATATACTATGTATTATATATTTTGGATTATATATTTTGGATGTTATATATATTTTGAATGTCATTATATATTTTGGATGTTAACTCCTTATCACATTCCTTTACCTATGTATGCCCAAGCTGCAAAGAATTCTTAGAGAAAATCACGCAGGAACTAAGATTAGTTCCATTATAAATTCATCATATCTAGCACAAATAAAAATTTAAAAACCAGGAAAACATTTTCCTCTCTCACTGTACTCATCTCTCTTATGCTCCACACAGGTTGTTGTACATCTTTTATCTCACCCAAACTTCTCCTACCCCATATTTATCTTTCAGCAGCAAATTTGCATTTTTCCTTCAAAACAAAAGGAGTATATAAAAGCGACACTGACACAGAATGACATACACATTGTTACTACCAACCTAGTTACTGATGAGCTTACCTGTCCATGTTTGGGTATTTCTCACTGATACTATTTTCACAATAACACAGGTGGTGTTTCTCAGTCTAATCCAAACAAGTCTTAATTAGATCATGTTCCTACTTGCTTCTCTTTCTCTCTATTTGCTTTATGGTACCATTTGCCATCTCTAAGGACTCTTCCCAATATTGTTTTAAACATGAACAGTTCACATCCCTTTTGTAAAACTAAAAGAAAAACAATATAGCTCTTCTTTGATCCTATGTTTGTTTCTGTTCTCTGCTTGATCTTTTTCTCTGTCCCACTGAAACTTTTCAAAACATGCATGCATGAGCTGTTCTCACTTACTTTCCACATACTTAACCTCAACTCACTATCATATAAATGTGGACATCTTAATGGCACACCATTATGACAGTGGAAAATTATTTTGAAGGCTATTAAAAGTCTGTGGATACGTATAATGATCATCATCAGTCCTTAATTCACCTCTCAAAATTACTCTGCATCCCATCTTTTAACATGACATCATGTTCTTCTGGCTTTCTTATAAACTTCTAACCATTCCCCAGTAACATCAGCATATGTTTAATGAGCTGGCAAAGACTTCATAGAAAGGTGTCACGATGTCCTATACCCTGTTTATTTTTAGTTTCTTTTTTTGACACTCTTTTTCAATGCTCAGTTTCTAGAAAATGCTTTAAATGAACTACCTCTCCAATCACATTTTGTATATTTGTATTCTCTCCCACCCAGACATTTAATATTGAGTATAGCATGAATAGTAGTTCAACACTGCTTCTTGGGAGAAAATGTGTAATGTTATTTTTGCTCTGTGTCAACTGGCCTGAAGGAATCTATATGAAATTAATATTCATGCTCCTTTTATGTTGACATATATTCTGAAGGGCTGAGAGAAGCCTGAGGTCAGAATCTAGGTAGAGAGCTTTGTGAACTTTTTCATGCAGTGTCTTTTTGCATAAAGTTTTATGGTTTAGCTCACTTGCCTGGTACCTTCTATACTTTTTTTATTATTAAAGATTTTATTTGTTTATTTGACAGAGATCACAAGTAGGCAGAGAGGCAGACAGAGAGTGAGGGGTAAGCAGGCTCCCTGCTGAGCAGAGAGCCCGATGTGGGGCTTGATCCCAGGCCCCTGGGATCATGACCTGAGCCAAAAGCAGAAGCTTTAACCCACTGAGTCACCCAGGCGCCCCAGTACCTTCTATCCTAATCAGGCAGTTCATTTAGTATCTCTAGTAGTGCCCATATTTTTTTTCAAACTTTTCCCCTCCTCATAGAAATTAGCCTTTTTTCCTTTTTTACCCAAGTATACCTAGGATATCTTACTACAACCAGACCAGACACATCTTGAAATCCACTTAATCTAACCAGTCAGATCCACAGTATTCAGTTATGATTTCTCAACTATAGTAACATGCATTTTCTTCATACCATTTTTTTAATCTAGAATGAATTTTAAGTGAAATGCCAAGAGTCATAGACAAAATGATCTAGAAAAAAAGTCAGTTTTTCTGATGTGCCCCAGAATTTATAGTACTTATGGCTAACATTTATATTCTTTTATTATTTTAAGTTTTTAATATGTCAGACATAAGTATATAGTCAGCAGTTTTAATGAAATGTTGAGAACCTATTTTAAATTGCTACAATGCACAAGGTTAGAACAATACATTCATTTTGAGTATTTTTTAGTGAATATATCATAGAAAGATTTATAGGATCAATATAAATAACAGAGAATTCTTAAAGACCAAGAGTCAGAGGATTAACAAAATGAATATCTGAGAATATTCCCCATCTCTGCACAAGACCCAACAATAGAAATGATCAATCTGAAACTAATCCCTCTTTCTGACAGTAAGAAGTAGTGCATTAGAGCATAGAACTCTTTGGTAAAAAGTCTTGTCTGTTCTCGTAATCAGAGTTTTAGATTATCTTAAGGATTTTTGAAAATATCTAACCATGCTTTTCAACATCAGCCTCAGAATTAACATAAACAGCACAATACACACAAAACAAATAAAGAGAAGCAAAATATTAGGCTGTGAATAAGGCTAGACATTTTTGACTGGCTTATGAAAAGTTCAATGCTATCAGATCTATGGTTTCTGTCCTTAAGAAGGCTACCAACTCTGATCCTAGCTAACTAACTTTGTGCTAATTCTAGGGCCAAAGTTTACCAAAGAAGATATATTTCTATGTTCATCCTACACTCCAAAAATTTACCTCTGTTTCCAGAGGCAGTATTTACTAGACTTCATCTGCTTAGAAAGTCTTAATATTGTTACCTCTCATTCAAAGGTTAAAATGTGCATTTTTTAAAAAAGAGTAACATTGACAGCTTTATGTGAGTTTTGTATCTAAAATGCTCTTGTTTTCATAAACATTTCATGAACCTCTATAGGTTTCTTGATTTATTCAGATAACAGAAGCTTTTTATCAACTATGTGGGAAAAGATGCTTTCATAAGGGGGGAAAATGTTGGCTCTCTAGAGTTTACATTGTTTAAGCTTAATTAAGAACCTGCATTTCTTTTAAAAAGAGATTCAGACTGAGCCTAGGGTTATTTCTAAGCAGGAAAATAAAGGCAAAACAGAAGAGCAAATATTAAAAATGAGGGGAAATAAGTTGAAAAGGTAAAGTTGAGATATAAACTGCAGATTGGAGGAGGATTAAAACACACAGTGTGATTTTATTGAATGGACTCCAATTTAACTTTATGTGATGTTGCTGCAAAACAACAATAACAAAAACAAACCTTTTAGCAACATTCATAATTGAAATAACCATCTGATAAGCACAAAGACATTACAAAAGTACAACTATTCATAAACAATATCCTGACTAATAAAACTAT
The DNA here is from genome assembly GCA_003697995.1 of Taxidea taxus jeffersonii. NCBI lineage: Eukaryota > Metazoa > Chordata > Mammalia > Carnivora > Mustelidae > Taxidea > Taxidea taxus. The sequence goes on along the minus strand of RCUC01167449.1, from coordinate 540 downwards.
GTTAGACAAAATTCTTAGGAAATATGCAGTAGTTACTTTCATTGCTAATAACATTGCATCAAATACCACTCAGAAAACAAAAACAAAAACAAAAATGGAAATCTGGGAGGCTAGGGATATGCATATATAGAGGCTGGGTATAAAATTCAGTCAGCCTGCATGAGTATTTCTTTGCTAATCTGACATAAACCAGGTTTATATATGTATATATGTATACGTATATACATAAACTCACATAAAGCTGTCAATGTTACTCTTTTTTAAAAATAGCACATTTTAACCTTTGAATGAGAGGTAACAATTTTAAGACTTTCTAAGCAGATAGAGTCTAGTAAATACTGCCTCTGGAAACAGAGGTAAATTTTTGGAGTGTAGGATGAACATATACATATATATGTATAAATAAATATACAAATAGGGAAAAATGATGGGTCATCCAATCATTCCTTCTTAGAGTTTTTTCCTCCACTACTAAACTTTTAGCAACACCCATACCCTTCTACTTTTAATTTAGTTGTAGGTCATCTTATTCTTCTGTTT
>RCUC01167448.1:0-89915 GCA_003697995.1 Taxidea taxus jeffersonii | reverse complement strand
AAGATTAGTTGACCATAGAGTTGAGGGTCTATTTCTGGGCTCTCTATTCTGTTCCATTGATCTATGTGTCTGTTTTTGTGCCAGTACCATACTGTCTTAATGATGACAGCTTTGTAGTAGAGCTTGAAGTCTGGAATTGTGATGCCTCCAACTTTGGCTTTCTTTTTCAATATTCCTTTGGCTATTCGAGGTCTTTTCTGGTTCCATATAAATTTTAGGATTATTTGTTCCATTTCTTTGAAAAAATTGGATGGGATTTTGATAGGCATTGCATTAAATGTGTAGATAGCTTTAGGTAGCATAGACATTTTCACAATAAGTATTCTTCCAATCCATGAGCATGGAACATTTTTCCATTTCTTTGTGTCTTCCTCAATTTCTTTCATGAGTACGTTATAGTTTTCTGAGTATAGATTCTTTGCCTCTTTGGTTAGGTTTATTCCTAGGTATCTTATGGTTTTGGGTGTAATTGTAAATGGGATTGACTCCTTAATTTCTCTTTCCTCTGTCTTGTTGTTGGTGTAAAGAAATGCAACTGATTTCTGTGCATTGATTTTATATCCTGACACTTTACTGAATTCCTCTACAAGCTCTAGCAGTTTTGGAGTGGAACCTTTTGGGTTTTCCACATATAGTATCAAATCATCTGCAAAGAGTGATAGTTTGACTTCTTCTTTGCCGATTTGGATGCCTTTAATTTCTTTTTGTTGTCTGATTGCTGAGGCTAGGACTTCTAGTACTACGTTGAATAGCAGTGGTGATAACGGACATCCCTGCCATGTTCCTGACCTTAACGGAAAAGCTCTCAGTTTTTCTCCATTGAGAATGATACTTGCGGTGGGTTTTTCATAGATGGCTTTGATAATATTGAGGTATGTGCCTTCTATCCCTACACTTTGAAGAGTTTTGATTAGAAAGGGATGTTGTACTTTGTCAAATGCATTTTCAGCATCTATTGAGACTATCATATGGTTCTTGTTCATTCTTTTGTTAATGTATTGTATCACATTGATTTATTTGCGGATGTTGAACCAACCCTGCTGCCCTGGAATAAATCCCACTTGGTCGTGGTGAATAATCCTTTTAATGTACTGTTGGATCTTATTGGCTAGTATTTTGGTGAGAATTTTCACATCTGTGTTCATCAAGGATATTGGTCTGTAATTCTCTTTTTTGATGGGATCCTTGTCTGGTTTGGGGATCAAGGTGATGCTGGCCTCATAAAATGAGTTTGGAAGTTTTCCTTCCATTTCTATTTTTTGGAACAGTTTCAGGGAAATAGGAATTAATTCTTCTTTAAATGTTTGGTAGAATTCCCCTGGGAAGCCGTCTGGCCCTGGATTTTTGTTTCTTTGGAGATTTTTGATGACTGTTTCTATCTCCTTACTGGTTATGGGCCTATTCAGGTTTTCTATTTCTTCCTGGTTCAGTTTTGGCAGTTTATATGTCTCTAGGAAAGCATCCATTTCTTCCAGATTGTCAAATTTGTTGGCATAGAGTTGCTCATAATATGTTCTATGATTGTTTGTATTTCTTTGGTGTTCGTTGTGATCTCTCCTCTTTCATTCATGATTTTATTTCTTTGTGTCCTTTCTGTTTTCTTTTTGATAAGTCTGGCCAGGGGTTTATCAATCTTATTAATTCTTTCAAAGAACGAGCTCCTAGTTTCATTGATTTGTTCTATTGGTTTTTTTGGTTTCTATTTCATTGATTTCTGCTTTGATCTTTATTATTTCTCTTCTCCTGCTGGGTTTAGGCTTTCTTTGTTGCTCTTTCTCGAGCTCCTTTAGGTGTAGGGTTAGGTTGTGTATTTGAGACCTTTCCTGTTTCTTGAGATAGGCTTGTATCACTATATATTTTCCTCTCAGGACTGCCTTTGCTGTGTCCCACAGATTTTGGACCATTGTGTTTTCATTATCTTTCGTTTCCATGGTTTTTTTCAATTCTTCTTTAATTTCCTGGTTGACCCGTTCATTCTTTAGAAGGATGCTGTTGAGTCTCCATGTATTTGTGTTCTTTCCAGTTTAGTGTCTGGAGCGATGTCCCTCCGTGGAGCAGACTTTTAAAAGTCCTGATTTTGTGCTCCGTTGTTCCGCCGCTTGCTGGGAGCCGGCCCCTCCTCCCGGGGTCTATCTTCCCGTCGGGTTGGATTCACTTCTCCCCTGGTCCTACCTTTTAGAAAGTGGTCGACTTTCTGTTTCTAGAATTGTTGTTCTTCTTCTCTTCGATCTCCTGTTGGATTCGTAGGTGTTCGGAATGGTTTGATAGGCTATCTAGCTGATCTCCTGTTGCCTGATGTCGTCTCAGCCTGCTACTTCTCTGCCATCTTGACTCCTCCCTCAAATTTGATTCTTTTATCACCATAAATGCTTATGTGTTGGCTTCTGTGAGGCACCTTCTACTCACACTCTTAATTTGGGTGCTCCCCAAAACAAACCCTGAGACAAATCTAAGCTGAAGACAGTGCTCTGATGGTCACTATTTAACAACTGGTCCCCTGGGCGTGGGGAGAAGCCCTGATTTGTAACATTTGCCAATATCCATGGTGTAAATACCTATGCCAGGACCAATTTTAAGCTATCAGCCCATTGCCAGATATACAGATCTCTTGAAAATTTAATTATTGTTCCTTGTGAGCTGATCAGAACATCACCAGGGGCAGACAATTTATTTGAGGTGAGGCTCAGGACACAGAGTGAAGGAGTGGGTGGATCAAGACAGGGAAAGGAGGAGAACCAGCAAAGGGTCATTAAAGAGCTGGTTACCACTGTGAACAGCTGGGGCTCCATCCTAGTGAGGACTCTCAGAGAAATGGTATAGACTCTGACTCAGAACTGTCCCTGTCAGAGCTGAGCAGGCTGGCTACTGATTCACAGATTCCTTCTTCTTTATTTTGTTTATGGTGGTCGCTGAGCTGTTAAAACCTGGGCACTTTCAGGCTGCTCTGCTCATCGCTAAGGAAAGCTCTCTAGCACTGGTGGCTTCCTCAGGCAGAAAAACAGAGAGCCACAGGTGAGGTGGGAAGTTGTTCTGGGTAGGAAGCTGCCAGTGTGTCTTAAATTGCTCATTGCCAGAAGTGGAATGGGGAGACACAACAGGGTCCACTCCATGTACCACATACTTTTTCTAAACCCTAAATTACCGGTAGTCAACAGCATCTCCCACTAGGTCCACAGTCAAAGGCACAATCCCCTGCCCAGTGCAACTTAGGTAATGCTTTCTTTATTGGCTCTTGTCAGTGCATTTAAAGTCACCAACAGACACACCCAGTGACACTGCTATTCCCTCTAGGAGCCACAAGATCACTTCTGTTCAACTTGTATGTTCTGTTTAGAAAGGGACAGGGAATCAATTTCCTCATCCGGGCCACTTCATGGTTGGATTTCTGTATGCCCGAGAGCAAGCCTCATCTTACAAACCAGTAGACAAGTCATATTCAAATACTTTTTTTTCTCCAGATTGTCTCACTTGTGGTGACATCTTGAACTTGAGCAGCTCTCTGCATGACCAAGGTTGTCCCACTGACTTTCCCTCGTTGGATGTCTGACCTAACGTTTCTGTGGTTATCTAGATCAGAGAAAGTCTTATGACAAATAAGATGTTTTCTGAAAGGCAAAAGTCCAGCCTTTCTTGGGGCAAAAAGAAGTTGGCTATGGCTCTATCTTCTCCACCGGGGAAACTTCCTACAGACAGGGAACAGATGGGCCTAGATCAAGGCACCATCTGCTTTTCAGTTGTAATTAACATTGGATCCAGGGGTGGGTTGGATTTTACCATAGCGTTGGCCATCCCTCTTGACCACCAGGGAATCCTAAATCATGTATTTGTTGGAATGTGGAACTTGGGTTGGGTTTCTTCAGATGGGCAATAGCTCTTAGGAGACAGGAGCAGAAAAGAAAGCCAGGCTGTGTGGCAAACCATTTCTGTGTGCCTGCTTCCATGCTGAAGTGGCCACAACAGATGTAGTCAAAGAGGAGGAAGCCTGCTTATCTTTTCTTGCGATGCTTTGATTCCATTTCAGTTCAGTTAGTCCCACTTTTCTAACAAGTTGATTGAAATAATAATGACCCCTGGCAATGATAATATTATTCAGCATTTATTGAATGCTTGCAACCTTCCAGCCATGATGCTAAGAATTTTGCATGAATTATCTAGTTTCAAGACAACCATGTGAAATAGATACCATTATTTTTCCCACTTTACAAACGAGGGAAACTAAATCTAAATTGAGGTTTAAAATACTCACTTCAGGTCACACAACTCAGATATGGATCCAGGCTATCTGATTTTGCTTTGTAACCATAGTTAATCACAACATCTACCAACTTATTTACATTAGGGGAGAGCAGAGTTAGTGGCTGGCAGATTTCTCCCAATCCTGTTTTGTAAGCTGCAGAAGAGAACTACAGAAACTCAAAGATAATTAGTGTTCTTCAGTCCCTTTATTACCTCAAGGGAAAGTACCTCTCCTGTGTTTCACTGTGCTCTACCTCCATGCCATTGGACTCTTAGTTGCAACTCTGCTTCTTACTTTTTCTGAGCCCTGAGAGAGGCAAATGAAAACATGACTAAATTTTAGCTCTGCCTTGAATCTACAGCTCATAAAATTGGTGTCAGCATCTATACACCACAGCAAGAGTCGGTCCTTCTCCTTACCAGTGACATTGTTCCTCCAACAATAGAGAGGATTTTTAGCAGAATGGCCTGGAAGCATCTTTGTCTTTCTTGAGCCCAGATTGCCTTCTAAGGGCACAGTAAGTGAACAGAATGCAAGAAGGACATCCCAAGACTGGCAGTCATTTGTACTGTTGTCCAGGCACACAGGATTCCCTGAATACCCTGTGAACATCAAGCCAGCCTATGTCAGCCATGGGGAAGGAGCACCTGTGCCCAGCTAAGCTAATTGTCTGGCAAGAGAGATTTTGAACCTCCTAGTTAAAAGTCCCTTGTAGTCATTTGGTAATTATTTTAATGGATTGTCATTAAAGTATGAAGTTGGAAATACTGTAATATGAAGCTTTGGTCTGGCTTCATTAGTTGCACTAGATATTAAGTAATAAGATGAAGGTCAGAGTTTAAGCCCCACACAAGCCTGTTGGCCTTATTCATTTATATACACAGTCCCAGAATGGACTCTTACCTACAGGCATCCAACCATTAGCCCTTTATACCATTCACAAACAGAATCAGGCTGGGGATGCTTGGTGACCCAGTATAGCCTTTCACAACTAATGGGAAATTGCCTTCTGTTCCAGGAGTGTATCCTGTGATACTGGGTCAGCTCTGGTAATAGGACACAGTAAAGACATACTGTTAAGGAAGTGGTCCCAACCTGGGAATGCTGCCATGGCTTTCCGCTGGGTGCCCAAAGGTAGATTGCAGGGTGGCCATCTGGGCACCTTCTCAGGAGTGCCAATCTACCAAGAACACTAAAGCATCACTATAATAAATGGGAAAGATGGTGCCACTTAACTCTGGCTTCCACACAACACAACTGAAGACAAATAGATTAATCCCCTTCACCTGAAGCAAACAGCCACCTAAAATGGAACAAAAAGGATGTTTCTGCTTTTTGCTACTTCTGTCCTTTTTTGATTACATATACTCTGTACATGCTTATATCATTGCTACAGCTGATATTTTAAATTTGCACAGAGCATAGTATATGCCAACATTAACTAAAATGTGTTTCATTATCTAAATATTAAATACTAAAATTTTGAATTCACCAACAAGAAGTTGCCTACTTTAGGGTAGTTCTTGCTACAAAAGAAATTCGAAAGAGACAACAATTACAGAAAAATGGGGGAAGATTTTTTTAGAATATTTTTCAGAACATTGGCTCTGCTTACACCACTGGAAATGAATTAGTAAGGGGCTTAATTTCTATATGCATATTTTTTATTAATAGAAGATTAGTTTTCTCCTCCCTTCTCCACTAAATAAATGTTGAATAAATATTTAAAGAACATGGGTTTGAAGAGGCGCCAGCTTATGAGCCTGCCTGGATGGCCAGCCTGTGTCTCCGGCCGATTCTGTGTTTGGAAGTGCTGGTTGCTCGCCTATGATTGGCTTGCAGTTCCACTGTTTGATGTTATCCGGCAACTGTGGTACCCACCAGCTCCCAAGACTGTCTGGGGAGAGAATAACAAGAAAATGACAGAAAGGCAAGAATGCAAATATCTTGATAACTTTAACCAGCCTGGTGTCTTTCAAAGGCAGTGTTGTACAATAAGCTTAGCTCTAACTCTGGCATGAAAATCCCTACCCTATTGTGATTTTCCTCAGAAAGGCTTGGCTCAGGGTACTAATAAAAACTTTGAGGCAAGAAGCAGGTTTCTCAACGTACCAAACTTGAAATGAAGAGCTCTACCATCCTGCCGAGAGTTGGGGAAACTTTGAAATTCCAAAGTCCTCCAGAAAAGTTTAAGTCTTTAATATTTGCAGTATATTTCTAGGGGAGAAGTCATTGTCTTCATTTTCTCAAACAAACCTGAAGAGGAAGAGGGAGACAAGCCAATTGGGAGACAAGCCAGTGGTCAACCAGTCTCTGCGTGAGACTTTGAGAACTCCCACAGAGTGTGCCACTAGAGTTTAATGGGGAAGGATGAAGTATGAGTGTCACTGAGAAGTGGGATAGGAAGAAAGAAAAAAAAAGACCCCAAGAACTCTTCAAGACTGTGGGCATTCTAAGCCCTGAGACCATTCCTCTTCTCTTGCTACTGAAAGCAACTGGGGTTAGAACCATGAGTTCTGGCTTGGATTCGATTCATACAAATGGGGTTGAAGTCCCATTTCAGTCATAGTATGGCTCTGTAATCTTGGGCTTATGTTCTCTCATAGTTTTCTCATCTGAAAAGTAGAGATGACAATAGTCTCTATCTTGTGGTGTAGTTGAGAGACTAAGCTTTAAAGTAATTCTAGGCCCAAGCTCAATATTCAATAAATGTCAGGAATCATAATGGTCACCATCATCATCATCATCATCATCATAATCCTCTTTCATCATCATATCACAGTCACTATATCACCACCACTGTCATCATTGACACCACATGGTCAAATGATTATCACCATCAATATCATCATCGTCGTCATCATCACCATCATCACCATCACATCACCACCACTACCACCACCACCATCACTGTCATTATCATCATCATTACATCATCATCACCATCTTCATCATGGTTACCATAACCATCCTCATCTTCATCATTATCATCATCATTATCATCATTACCATCACCATAACCATTATTCAATCATCATCACAATAATCATTACCATCACCATTATTCATCTTCATCACCATCACCACCATGATCATTGTCTTCATCATTACATCATCATCACCATCTTTATCATCGTTACCATCACCATCATCATCATCACTATCACCATCATTACCATCACCACCATCACCACAATGACCACCATCACCATCAGCACCATCACCACTACCACTTGCCATCATCATCACATCATGAAATCACTATCTCTATCACCATCACCCTCATCATCATCATTATTGTCATTACTATCACTATCACCACCACCCTGACCATCAATATTACCATCACAATCAGTAGTATGACCATCATCATCATCGTCTCCATCATCATCGCATCATAATCACTGTTATCACCATCATCATCATCATCACCATTAAAACCATCATCACCACCATCAAAACCGTTTTCATCATTATAGCATTAAACCTACTGGAGCCAACAAGTAATTCATGTTCAAGGCAGACAGTCTGCATTTATGCACGCAAATACCAGCCCGGAATATAAAAGGCTCCCCAAGCTGATTTTTGCCTATTTCTGCAGCCTCATCTGTCTGCTTTCTTGCCCACAGTCTACACTCCAGCAATGGTGAATAATTTGTCATTTTCAGCACAAACCATGTTAATTTATGATCCCATGCTTTTATTCATGCTGTTTTTTTTTCCTTACCTAGCCACTTCTTTGCTTGGCTTCTCAGACATGATATAAGCATCTACTCCTCCCAAGAGTCTTGCCGTACCTTTCTCCTCACTATCTAAAATGTAGGTTAAGCGTCCTTCCTCTAAGCTCATGTAAAATGTTGTGAATAGCTCTGTGTTTGGCTTTAATACCAAATGTTCTGCTTACATATTTAGCAGACATTTTGGTGCTCCATCAGATGGACCTGAATCCTCTGTACTAGTTTGTGGCTTTTGGATGGATCACACCTGTGACCTTCTAAGATCTGCGCTGCTGGAGCTGCTTCACCAGGGTTCACTGAGTGGCAAGTCCCCCATCACTGGATTCTCTGGGGTGGCAAATAGCCACCAATGATTGGTTGATACATAGTATAAAAGCCCATCCCATTGTTTCAAGGCAAGACAAAGTCTGAGGTGCAACTTATACTCCAGAGTTCTGTGCAGAATCAGGCTGAGGCTAGGTATCACTTGGAATCCGCCTTTCCTTTATTTCTTCTCCTTCCTTGTCCTGTTCTTCCATCACCTTATCAGACTCCCATTGTATATGGATTCTCACCTGAGGGTCTCTTTTCAGCAAACACAGCCAAGATCCAGGGGCCCTTTCCTTTGGACTGGTTGATACTACCTAAACACAGATTGTTCTTTCATAATAAATATCATGTTTAAATGAATGAATGGCTGCCAGGCAGGTAGAGAATTTTCTATCCTCAGTTCCTAGAGTCCACTGGGAGTGGAGATCATGTGATGAAGATTGAGGGCTTTGAAATCACACAATAATAGACTTGAGTGATTGCTGACTCTGCTGATAAAGTATGTTTCTTATTCCCTCCAGACCCCAGTTTCACCTGCAGTAAAATGGAGACTCTATAGGGCCAACCTCTGTATGTGGGTTATTGGGAGGGTGAAATGAACTAATGCATTTTACACATGGAGCCTAGGGCCTGGCCCATAGAAAGAGCTCTTTCATTCATTCATTCATTCATTCATTCAAGAAATGTTCTAGAAACAATGTCAGACACTGATATAAGCCAGGGGATACAGAAGTGAACAAACCTGTCCCAAACCTCTATCCTGGGTGGCATCCAGATGTTGTTGATGGTTTCATCAGCACAGACTCTAGGCCTGAGGTGTGGGACGCCTGGGTCTGGGGCTCTTGAAGTTCACACATTGGTTCAGTCTTTCAGCCACCAGGTAGTTAGTACCTGTCTCCTGGAATAAACTGGAAAGCAGGTGGAAACATGGTGACTGTTATCTTGGGAAGAGCCCTGGCCCAACAGTCTAGGGACAGGAGTTTCAGAACAAGCCAGGTAGGGTGACTACAGAAAAGTTATTTAACTGTCCAGGGCCTTATTTCGCTTATCAAAGAAATGGGATGTTGGACCTGACCTGAGATCACCATGCTGACTATTGACAGGTTTCATTTGGTTGGCTCAGTGCTTTACAATTGTTGAATTCAATCATTCATTCATTCAGTACTTACTGAGCATATACTATGTACTGGCCCTGTTCTAGGTACTTGGAGTACATCAGAGAATGAGACAGAAAGAGCCCCCTGTCCTCAAGGACTATATGCTAAGGAAAGAGGAAGACAGTAAAATAAACATAATAAGTAAATTGTTTATTATGCTAGAAGCTAATCCAAATGGTGGAAAAAGAAATAGTGGAGCAGGGTTTGGACAGGGGAGGTGCAGGAGAGGCATGTTGCAGAGTGAGAGTAGGTTTGAAGAGGGTGATACTTGAGTAAAAGTTAAGGACGTGAAGGAGGGAGTCATGTGGATGCCTGGAAAGAGAACGGGCCAGCCAGTGCAAGGGCCCTGAGGTATAACTGCCACCCAGTTTTATTCATGCAACAGCCAGGAAGCCAGTGTGCCTGGAACAGAATCAGCAAAGGAGAGAGTCGGGGTGAACCAAAGTGGCTACATTGGTTTCCATTACTCAGGATCAGGAGATTTTACCTGAAGTCCAGATCTGCAGCTTCCCTCTTCAAAACTCAGTAGTTCTGGCCACACTGAACACATATTCCCATACAATGTTGGCTAGGACAGAGCACAAGCTGCCCACCTGAGATGGGCCTCCACTGTCCAGTAAGCCACAGACCCCGCCTCATCCACTTTCTTATTCCTATACCTTGTGGACACCTGCAGGCAGTTGAGGCCATGGTGTCAGGTGGCAGCTGGTGACAACACCAAAGTGCCTGAAATCATCATCAGTCACTGAATCTGCCCCTTCCTTCACAGTCCTTATTTCCCCTCAGCCCTGATTCATAAATGGAGTTATTCACAAAACCCCAAACTGTGTCATGATCACCTTACTTTGTATGCATTCAGATGGCTACTGTCAAAAAACAAAATAAAACAAAAACCAGAAAATAGCAAGTGTTGGTGAGCACGTGGAGAAATGGGAACCCTCTTCATGCACTATTGGTGAGAACGTACTATGGTGCAGCTACTGTGGAAAATAGTATAAAGTTTCCTCAGAAAATTAAACACAGAATCACCACATGATCCAGCAATTCCACTACTGGTTATTTACCCAAAAACATTGAAAGCTGGGACTTGAACAGATCATAGTACACCTGTGTTCATCATAGCCAGAAAGTGGAAGTAATCCAAATGTCCACACATGGATGAACAGATGGAGAAATTGTGATATATACATACAATGGAATATTAATTCAGCTTTCAAGTAAAGAAATTCTGACACATGCTACAACATGGAGGAGCCTTGGGGACATGATTATGGTAAGAAAAATAGGTCAGTCACAAAAGGACAAAAACTGTATGATTCCACTTAGAGGAGGTACCTATAAGAGTCAAATTCATGGAGACAGAAAGTTAAATGCTGGTTGCCAGGGCCTGAGAAGGAGGGGAAATGAAGAGTTAGTGTTTAATGGGTACAGAGTTTCAGTTTGGGCAAATGAAAAAGTTCTTAAAAATGGGTGGTGGTGATAGTTGTATAATGATCTGAATGTGAATGCGAATGCATGTAATGGCATTGGACTGCATGCTGGAAAATGGTTAAGGTGGTAAACATTGTATTGTGTATATTTTCCACCATAAAAAAGTTAAATTAAATTTTAAAAAATCAAATATGCATAATATGTATTAAATATCCATGGAGAGAGATGGAGAAAGAGAATGCTCCATTCCTTCTCAGAGAACTTGGCCCTTCTCTGAGAACTTGGCCCTTCTCCTCCCCCGAACTGGGTTTGCTCTCTTCTGTCTTACGTGAGGAAAAGGAAAAAAAAATGCTTATTTAGAGATGGGAATGGCCCACAAACCCCAGGAAGCAGTTCCGCCATAGCCCCAAAAATGGGTGTGTCAGGGAGCCCCCGTGGGGGTTCAGACCTAGACAGCCAGAATGTGCTTGTTCCCCAGACCCCCCTCCCCAGGATTTCTGAGTGTCCCCGTGGGGTACAGCGTGCATGGTGCTATATGTGTGTTTCTTCCCCCATCACAGCTTCCTACTTGTATTTTTATTTTTCTTCTGTTTTGATATTTTACACTTATTTGTGTTTACCACTCTTGTTGTATGTGTTTTTTTTCTTTTTTTTTAGCTTTATTTAAACATATAATGTAACCCCACCACCCTCTCCCAACCCCTCTCCCCCCCACCCCCCTCAGTTTGTTTTATGACATTAAGAGTCTCTTTTGGTTTGTCTCCCTCCCGATCCCATCTTGTTTCATTTTTACTTTTCCTACCACCTTAACTCCCACCCCTGTTGCATCTCCACTTCCTCATATCAGGGAGATCATGTGATAGTTGTCTTTCTCCAGTTGACTTATTTCACTAAGCATAGACGACATGGATGGAACTAGAGCGTATTATGTTGTATGTGTTTTTATTGTGAGTCTTTGTAAATCCCCAGTAGAGGGAAGGAAGTAATGAAGAGCTGCTGTCTTCATGAATTGTGGTTGGCGTTAAGAACTTGTTCATGTCCTGGGGCGCCTGGGTGGCTCAGTGGGTTAGGCCTCTCCTTCGGCTCGGGTCATGATCTCAGGGTCCTGGGATCGAGCCCCGCATCGGGCTCTCTGCTCAGCGGGGAGCCTGCTTCCCCCTCTCTCTCTGCCTGCCTCTCTACCTACTTGTGATCTCTGTCTGTCAAATAAATAAATAAAATATTAAAAAAAAAGAACCCGTTCATGTCTCTTTCCATCTCCTTCTCCTGTGGCCCCCCTATCCCACTGTTGTTCCCTTTTTTTTACATCTCTCCCCAATTTTCTTAGGTGATTTTTCTCTGTCTTCACCCCCACTTTCATTGCCCACTCTTCTCTGCCCAACTCTGGACCCCAGAAGGCCAGTCTGTAAGGACCTTGTCTGCCAGGCTTTCATGCCTCTGGGAAGGGATGAGAGTAGAGGTTAGAGCATTTCTTCCCTGCTCACTCCTGCGTTTCTAGGCTCTGGCAGTAGCTGCTTCCCTCCACCCTCTGTGAGAACCCACCTGCTGAGCAGCTCATCCCACTCACCAGACTGTGGGAACCCTGTTCCCTCCTCTTGTACCTTCAGGCCACTTCAAGGGAACAGCTTCCTGTGTTGTTAGGTGCGGGGTGCTTTGCTTTTCTCTGTCCATTCCTGTCCATTCTCTGTCCCTTAGCCCTGCCTATACTACTGTAAGTTAGCCCTTCATCAAACTCTCTGCAGTTAAAAAGAATTCTCTCTGGTTAAGCCCTTTTGAGTGACCTTCTCTTTCCTACACAGACTCTGACAGAGGCACCAAGTCTCCCCACTATTGCGAACTTAACTCTCTCTCAAGGGATCCCACGGGGTGCCTGCAGAAGTGGACCAGGGAACCCCTGGACCACCTGTATCAGAACCACCTGGTGCTGATTAGAAATGCAGATACCTGGGTCCCCACCCAGACCTGCTAACTAGATCTTCTGGAAGTGGGGCTGTGGGCCCTCATTTTGTCTGCATTTCCCAGATGACTCTGATACACTTTAAAGCACACAGCGATCTAGAAACCTGCATGATTCTTTGTTAATATTTTAAATACAAGAGCTGGCATCATTTATCATAACTATTTTTGAAGTAGTGACAAATATGTATGTGGTCTCAGCAGTGCTGGTCATATAATATGAAAGGTCTGTGATACCCCCTGGGGACATATTCCCAGGTCTGGCCAGTACTACTGTGGCTTATTGCCTATATTCTTAGTGGAAGGAAATGCTGAATTCCGCTCAGAGCCTAGTGAAAACAGAAATCCAATTTGTTCCCATCCACATAAACAAACTCCTAAGTTGGTCTGAGTCCCCCCTGGTAGGATAGGGGGTTCAGGGACCCCTGCTTAAGAGCCCATGTCTCATAGGAGGTCTCCACAGAAGGGAATTTGAGACCTGGCACAGGTTAGAGGAGTAGATATTCCTTAAATAAAGGACAATTCCTTACATAAAGAAGCATCTCTTCCTGAGATGCTGTGTGGAGTGGTGGTTAGGAGCATGGACTCAGGAGGCAGGTGCCCTCCATTTAAATCCTGCCTTCACCACCTACTAGCTGTGTGACCTGAGCCAAGGTACTGAGTTTGATTCCTACCTGTGAGGCTGGTAAATCCATTGTTCAGGTCAACAGAGAATGTGTGTGCCTGGCACCAGTGAGCTTTCTGTAAGACCCATGTGGCCATCAACCCAGCTACATAAACCTGTCCCCAGGACTTTCCTTTAATGAATATGGAGGGAAAATGGCAGTTATCACCCTCCACTTTTGTGAGAACCTGACAACCAAAAGAAATAAATGACTTCCTCATGGGCTTAGGAACCAATATCTCAGAGCAGCACCACAGGAGAGGCTTCTGAGATAAGAGAGAGACAGAGAGAGAAGAGAATACACGGAAATATTTGTTCTTCTCCCACCAAAATATTCTCCCAAGATGGCAAATATCTCATTCCCAAGGCCCCCAAATAGTCACTCCAATGTGGTGACCTCCAAGAACACAGATCAGCTCTGGGCCTTATATGGCATCATAACAATCCTTTCAAGTAACATAATTATAGGAGTTAATGCTAATGGAACAAGTACATTAGCATACTCTTTTCCTTTAGCATTTGAGTTCCTTCAGGAGAAACCCTTTCAGTTGACAGTGGTTTCAAAGACCTTCACAGTGCCAACTGACAAAACAACTGTGGGGATGGGACTGAGGGACAGAGACCCTGTTTTGTGTTGGCCTCAACCTACAGATACTGATGTTATCTTCTAGGGGTTTCTAGGGCACGTCTCTGGGCCCCTGCTACTTGTGGCGAGCCCTCACAGACATCTCCTTGACAGAAGCCAGTGTTATGGCTGAATTGCCCTTTGTGGTTCTTATTATGAATGCAAGGCCTCCCTCAGCAACAACCATCAGGGAACTCTGCAAAACTGAGGTTTATTACTTATAGGTTCTGGAAGGCACATAGTACAGCAGAGCCACACACTGGGGGGCACAGTGAGGGAGTGCAGACCTGGGGCTCTGTCTTCACTGGGGTCAAGGTTGAGATGCCTAGGTTTCATAGGCTTACTCTTTTTTTTTAATTTTTTTTTAAATTTATTTGTCAGAGAGAGAGGGAGAGAGAGCTAGCGAGCACAGGCAGACAAAGTGGCAGGCAGAGGCAGAGGAAGAAGCAGGCTCCCTGCCGAGAAAGGAGCCTGACATGGGACACGACCCCAGGATGCTGGGATCATGACCTGAGCCGAAGGCAGCCGCTTAACCAACTGAGCCACCCAGGCGTCCCAGGCTTACCTTTTTTTTTTTTTTAAGCTTTATTTAAACATATAATATAACCCCACCACCCTCTCCCAACCCCTCTCCCCCCACCCCCCTCAGTTTGTTTTATGACATTAAGAGTCTCTTTTGGTTTGTCTCCCTCCCGATCCCATCTTGTTTCATTTTTACTTTTCCTACCACCTTAACTCCCACCCCTGTTGCATCTCCACTTCCTCATATCAGGGAGATCATGTGATAGTTGTCTTTCTCCAGTTGACTTATTTCGCTAAGCATAATACAAATCAAAACCACAATGAGATACCACCTCACACCAGTCAGAATGGCTAAAATGAACTAGTCAGGAAATGACAGATGCTGGCGAGGATGTGGAGAAAGGGGAACCCTCCTACACTGTTGGTGAGAATGCAAGCTGGTGCAACCACTCTGGAAAACAGCATGGAGGTTCCTCAAAAAATTGAAAATATAGCAATTGCACTACTGGGTATTTACCCTAAAGATACAAATGTAGTGATCCAAAGGGGCACGTGTACCCAAATGTTTATAGCAGCAATGTCCACAATAGCCAAGTTATGGAAAGAACCTAGATGTCCATCAACAGATGAATGGATAAAGAAGAGGTGGTATATATATACAATGGAATACTATGCAGCCATCAAAAGAAATGAAATCTTACCATTTGCAATGACATGGATGGAACCAGGCTTACTTTTTATTGGTGAATTTAAAACAGAAGAGTAAAAATTAGGGCATGAGAAGGGAGAAGCAAGGTCACTCACACGTTCAGTCACCTAGGTCAGCCAGGGTGTTCTAAAACGGGAACTTCATGGTGGGGCAGCCCAGCTCCTTATCTAGTTGTGTAGCTGGCAATATGTTTGTCTGAGATGGATGTCTTTGAATTACATGCCCTTACTCTAGTCCCTCTGGATTTTCAGAAAACTCTTGTTTCTAAGAGTGGATTGCAAACTGCATTTCATTCTCTCCACAATCTTCTTTAACTCCCTTCCTTCTTGTTTTAATTTGGGCCCTCCCAGAAGCAGACTCTGAGACAAGGTCTGGAATGCAAGTGGCTTTCTGGGGGTGGAGAGAAACATCAGTAGTGCAATAGGAAGTGGGCAGAGAAGGGGAGAGGATTGCTAATAAAAGATTGGGTGGTCAAGCTTGCAACAGCGTGGGCACCTGAAGCTTAGGCATCTGGAGAACCCAGCGAGACAGTGATGGTTACTCCATCCAGAGGGCAAGGGACCTGGGATACTGATACACCAACTCCCATTGGTTATGTTGGGGGAGCCCGCAGGGGACAGTTATGCCCTAGCACTTCTGGACTGCTTTGTGTAAGGTTAAATGAAAAGTCTTCAAGCAAATTGAGCCAGATTTTGACATTCAAAAGACACTCTAAATTAATAAAGCCTGAAGAATATGGTAGGATCAGGAGCCCACATAGTCATCTGCTACATTCCTCTTCCCTATAACTCCCCTCTCCCAAATCTCAAATCCTGCAGAACCCTAGTTTGACTTCAAAGCTGAGAGTTTCTCTCTCTAGTCCCCAGATAGGGTGAATGTTTCCAGGAGACTGTTGTCTGTCATGGTAGCAGAACCCAAAAGTGATTGTGTATGTCAGTCCCACCATGGCATTGTGGGGCCATTAGAGACCAAGCCTGTAATGGGAGGAAATGGTTTTAAAAGAAATACCATCCCCCCCAAGTTTAATCTTATATTATCACTTGAACTACGAAAAAAAAAAAGGAAGGGAAAAAGAAATCATTTTTTGTTTAGTATTCAGACCATATTCCCTGGGAGATTTAGAACAATTTCCACCAAGGCCAGAGTTCTATAGATCTTCCCTAGGAATTGCTTGTCCAGCACCACCTTCATTGAAATTAAAGACAGAGTGACATGAGTGCAGATGATGTAGTACAAGGAAATTGTCTGTGAAAACCACTGACTGTAGATGCCACATAAAACAGCGGGGTTAATGTTGCACTCTTCAGAGACATTTGCCCTCACAATTCAGAAGCCCTTATGTATATTGACATTTCAGCTAGAGCCTGTTCACCTCCATTAAGCCACAGGCCATGATAATTTCCTGTTACTTTAGGTGCTTTCCAGTTTAACCACTATGGCCAAAGTTTCTCTAGTTTTATTAGTCCCAATAAACCTATGAAACCACCTGATGAGATGGTATTTATCTTCCAAAATCCCAGTTCAGTGGCCACATCCTCGTGAAGCCTTCTCTGGCCTCCTTTCACTAGCCTTGGCTAGCAGAATGAACCATGTATGTCCAGAATCAGATAGGGAGGGGCGCCTGGAAGGCTCAGTAGGTTAAGCGTCCATCTCTTGACTTTGGCTCGGGTCGTGAACTCAGGGTCATGAGATCAAGTCCCATGTGGGGTTGGGCTCTCAGCTTGGAGTCCGCTTATCCCTCTCCCTCTGCTCCCCACACCACCTCTCCTCCCCCACTGCTTGTGCTCTCTTCAAATAAATAAATAAATAAATAAGTAAAATCTTTTTAAAAATCAGATAGGGAGGCACATGAATGCAGGTGTGGAAACCTGACTAATGGCCAATGAAACAAATGGGGGTCATTTTTCATTTTCTCACATAGTAAGTAGTACAGAGGAAGATGTTTTCTGGCATTAGGCTGGTGAATGGCATCCTTAGGGCTCTGCCATCCCTTGCACTTTGGTGTGTATCTCTTGCTTTTTGTCTCATGGTCATATGATGGCTGCTGCCATTCCAGACATTACGTTCAAGTGCAAAGCTAGGAAAAAAAGGTCACTTTAGTTGCATCTGTCCTTTATCCTCATTGGCCCAAACTGCATCCTGACTGATCATGGCTAGTTCCAGGGAGACTAGAAAAGATGAGTATATAGTCAGTCAGAACTTGGAAGTTACATCTCATTATTGTTCTCATTGTGGCTGTATCATCATCTCTGTATCTATTGCCTGATACCATAATAATGCCGTATAACAAATGAACTCAAAACCTCAGTGACATACAACAGTAAACATTTATTTAGCTTGTGGGTCTTTGGGGTTCAGCTGAACTTTGGGGATCAGGTGACCCACATCTGGGGTTAGCTGCTTGTCAACCAATCTCTGACAGCCTCAGCTGGGACAAAGGCAACTTGACTGTGCTCCGCGGGTCTCTTGTCCTCCAGCAGGCTAGCTGGGGCACGTCCTCACAGCATTATTGTTTCTGTGGTAGGTGCCTGGCCACACGCAGACCCCTTTGTTCTTTTGTTTCCACATACTCCCCACGGTAGCCTCGAACACTAACTTGAGAACATGGTGTGATTGGTCATGGTGTTGAAGGCTAAGTAAGGCAAGGAGAGTCACTCAAGGTCACAATGTGGGATTTGATGTGAGATCCTTGATCCCGTCCTGGGCTTCCTCCAAGGCTCCAGGCTGTCTCTCCTTCTACAGCTGCAGTGCTAGTCAGGGCTATGCAGCCCTTGATAGCTTCCAAAGGTGACACCATACTCTGTGGGCACCGCCCTGCTTGGACGCATTCATTTCATATAAACAGGGCCCTCAACTCTATGCAAGCCTGCCCTGAGACAGGGTATGAACGTGGGAAGAGCACAGCTGCTGACCTCTTCAAGAGGAGAGAAGCCAGGTACCTGAACCTAAAACAGGGCTCACAGTCCAGGTAGCAAGTAGTCAGTGCCAAAGTGCAATGCCAACAGCGAGGGCCCTGATGAGTTCCCAGGGAAGTGAGGAGCCCTGTGATCATGAGCTTGGAGTTGAACCTGAAACAGACCCCTCCTTTCCTCTCATTCTGCACACACATCCTGCTCATGATTTCCAGAAAGCAACCCACGTGTGGTTGTTCTGGTTGTTATAGCCAGCCTGCAGGCTCAGATTCCAGGGGGCACGGCCACACATCTGCCATCCCGGGGTATTGGCTCACCTCAAACATTTTTGAGGGTTTAAGTCTGTCTTGTATTTTTTAGGGCACCTTGTAAAAATAGTAATATTAAAAAAGAACATCACCCAACAGTTCCAGCATCTGGAAGTTTATCCTAAAAATGCAAAAGGATGTATGTTTAAAGATGTTCATTGCAGCAGTATTGATAGTCCATTTATTTATAGGGGAAAACAGGAAGCTGCTACAAATAAAGAAGTGACTAAGGTTTACTCCTGCTCGTGTTGATCACATTGATACATTTATGTAAATGGCGTATTTATATGTGAGCAGGTAATCAAAATTAAGCTTGTAAGATTAAAAAAAAAAATAAGAAAGAACATCAGTGACTCCGACCAGCAGCTCCCAGATGTGGATGGCTGGGTTTCCAAAACCATCCCTCCCTTTGTGGAGTTAGAGAGATCAGCTTATTTGTAGGCCAACTGAAAATAGAAGGTGTCAATTGGACAGCAGTTCTGGAATGGCCTCTGTTGGGGGAGGCAGCTGGCCTCAGTGGGAAGACTCAGAGAATCTTGGGGTCACAACCAAGGCCTGCCATTTGCCATCCATGTGTCCTTGGACAAGGTACCGTACTCTCAGAGGCATCTGGGAAATGGGGCCTATAACTCCCTGCCTCCCCCAGGAGTTAAAGAAATGATGTGGCAAGTCCTCATAAAGTACCTGAAATGTACCTCCATTCCCGACTCAACAAATAGTAGCAAATATTAACAGTATTGTTATTAGTCATTATCACAATCATTATATCCTTTGGAAATAGGGGAATGGCCAACTTGACGCAAAAGTGCCTGACTCTAAAATATTCAGGCCAGTGGTATCGATGGTACTATCAATATCATCAGGCTTTCTTCAAGGTTATAGGTTCTTTAAGGTTGTATCTTCAAGATTGACTTTGTGTATTCGTTTTGTTCCTTTGTTCTGTTTAGTTTTTTTTTTAATTTCTTAGTACTAGTAGTAGACCCTTTTTTAGAGCATTTTTAGGTGCATAGCAAAATTGAGCAGAAGGTACTGATTTCCTTTTCCTTCCTACTCCTCTACCTGCACAGCACCTTCCCCCATCACTTTGTTCTGTTTTATTTGTTTTTCCAGTGGGAACCTGATTTCCAATGGGTAACATGGCAGGAATCAGAACAGAGTTTCTTGTAAGCAGAGTGGTAGGACAGTAGGTGCTCTATGGCTGGAAAGGAGCCCCATCACCTGGTGGCCAGAGGGGCATCTAATCCAGGGTGGGCATCCCCATCTTACACTCCCCTGTGCAGGAGAGTTAATGTGATAGTCATCACCCTTGAAAGCACAGAGAATCTGGGAGACCTCTTCATGTCTCAACCAATCCAAGTGTTGATTTGCAATATGTTAGATGGAGCTTCTTGCTTCACAACAGGATCAATACATAATATTGGAATATAGTCTTAAAGAGATGATTTATAGACTTGGCTATTTCAGTGAGTTGAGTGTGGCAGCTTTAGACAGCTTATTTAGATCTTGCTTAATTCAAAAATGTGCAATTCTGTATTCCAGTTACTGCATCTAGCTGTCCTTTCAAGATAATGATAAAGCCCACATATCTTTGGATCAGTCAAGTCATACAGTAAAAGGGAGGTGGGGGGGGGGGTTGGGTCCATTGTGACTTGGGAGTATATTTTCTCATTCATCCACAAGCTGTAAGTATAGCATTAATTTTTTTAAAAATTGACATTTTCTTCCCTCAGAAATCCACAAATAATTTTGTGTGGATTATGAATAGACCAATCAATAAAAGTTATTTTTAAGGCTTCTCTGCATGCCAGACATCACAGGGTCCTTGGAGATTAGAAACGTGTAAGATGGAATCCTTGCCCAAAAGTCTCCACCACCTACAAAATTCACATAAGAAATACAAACTCAAGGTGGACAAACAGAAAATATAGATAGGAATCACAAAAACAGAGTCACACCAACAGAGGGAGGAGCTATTTTGATTTCTGGCCTTACAAACTCTTATATACAAATATACTTTTGTGGGTATGTGTGTATTTATGTGATTTTTATTAACATATAATGTATTATTTACCCCAGAGTTATTATTTACCCCAGAGGTCACATCACTCACCATAGCACATACCCTCCCCAATGTCCATCACCCAGCCACCCTGTCCCTCCCCCACCCCCTCAGGAACCCTAAGTTTGTTTCATGAGATTAAAAGTCTCTTATGGTTTATCTCCCTCCCAATCTCATCTTGTTTCATTTTTTCCCTCCCTATCCCCCACAACCCTATGCCTGCCTCTCAAATTCCTCATACCAGAGAGATCATACGATAATTGTCTTTCTCTGATTGACTAATTTCACTCAACATAATATCCTCTAGTTCCATCCATGTCATTGCAAATGACAAGATTTCTTGGGGGTTTTGATGGCTGCGTAGTATTCCATTGTATATATATACACCACACCTTCTTTATCCATTCATCTGTTGATGGGCATCTAGGTTTTTTCCATAGTTTGGCTATTCTGGACATTGTTGCTATAAACATTTGGGTACAAGTGCCCCTTTGGATCACTACATTTGTATCATTGGGGTAAATACCCAGTAGTGCAATTGCTGGGTCGTAGGGTAGCTCTATTTTCAACTTTTTGAGAAACCTCCATACTGTTTTCCGGAGTGGCTGCACCAGCTTGCATTCCCTCCAACAGCATAGGAGTGTTCCCCTTTCTCCACACCCTAACCAACATCTGTCATTTCCTGACTTGTTAATTTTAGCCATTTTGACTGGTGTGAGGTGGTATCTCACTGTGATTATGATTTGTATTTTCCTGATGCTGAGTGATATTGGGCATTTTTTCATGTGTCTATTGGCCATTTGGATGTCTTCTTTGCAGAAATGTCTGTTCATGTCTTCTGCCCATTTCTTGATTGGGTTATTTGTTCTTTGCATGTTGAGTTTGATAAGTTCTTTATAGATTTTGGATACTAGCCCTTTATCTGATACGTCATTTGTGAATATCCTCCCCATTCTGTTAGTTGTCTTTTTTTTTGTTGTTGACTGTTTCCTTTGCTGTGCAAAAGCTTTTGATCTCGATGGAGTCCCAATAGTTCATTTTTGCCCTGGCTTCCCTTGTCTTTGGCAGTGTTTTGAGGAAGAAGTGGCTGCAGCTGAGGTCAAAGAGGTTGCTGCCTGTGTTCTCCTCAAGGATTTTGATGGGTTCCTGTTTCACATTAAGGTCTTTCATCCATTTTGAATCTATATGTGTGTGTAGTGTTAGGAAATGGTCCAGTTTCATTCTTCTGCATATGGCTATCCAATTTTCCCAACACCATTTGTTGAAGAGACTGCCTTTTTTCCATTGGACATTTTTTCCAGCTTTGCCAAAGATTAGTTGACCATAAAGTTGAGGGCCCATTTCTGGGCTCTCTATTCTGTTCCATTGATCTATGTGTCTGTTTTAATGCCAGCACCATACTGTCTTTATGATTATAGCTTTGTAATAGATCTTGAAGTCTGGAATTGTGATGCCACCAACTTTTTCTTTTTTTTTTTTTTTTCAACATTCCTCTGGCTATTTGGGTTTTTTTCTGGTTCCATATAAATTTTAGGATTATTTGTTCCATTTCCTTGAAAAAAAATGATGGCATTTTTATTGGGATTGCATTAAATGTGTAGATTGCTTTAAGTCGCATAGACATTTTCACAATATTGGTTCTTTCAATCCATGAGCGTAAAACGTTTTCCACTTCTTTCTGTCTTCCTCAATTTCTTTCCTGAGTACTTTATAGTTTTCTGAGTATAGATTCTTTGCCTCTTTGGTTAGGTTTACTCCTAGGTATCTTAAACTTTTGGGTGCAATTGTAAATGGGATCAACTCCTTAATTTCCCTTTCATCTTGCTGTTGGTGTATAGAAATGCAACTGACTTCTGTGCATTGATTTTATATCCTGACACTTTGGTGAATTTCTGTATGAGTTCTATCAGTTTTGTAATGGAGTCTTTTGGGTTTACCACATAAAGTATATCATCTGCAAGGAGTGAGAGATTGACTTCTTCTTTGCCAGTTCAGATGACATTTATTTCTTTTTGTTGTCTGGTTGCTGAGGCTAGGACTTCTAGTTCTATGTTGAATAGCAGTGGTAATAGTGGACATCCCTGCCATGTTCCTGACCTTAGGGGAAAATCTCTCAGTTTTTCCCCATTGAGAATGATATTTTCTGTGGGTTTTTCATAAATGGCATTGATGACGTTGAGGTATGTACCCTCTATCCCTATACTTTGAAGAGTTTTGATCAAGAAAGGATGCTGTACTTTGTCAAATGCTTTTTCAGCATCTATTAAGAGTATCATATGGTTCTTGTTCTTTCTTTCATTAATGTATTATATCATGTTGATTGATTTGCAGATGTTGAACCAACCTTGCAGCCCAGGAATAAATCCCACTTGGTTGTGATGAATAATCATTTTAATGTCGTGTTGGATCCTATTAGCTAGTATATTAGTGAGAATTTTTGCATCCGTGTTCATCAAGGATATTGGTCTGTAATTCTCCATTTTGATGGGGTCTTTGTCTGGTTTTGGATCAAGGTAATGCTGACCTCATAAAATGAGTTTGGAAGTTTTTCTTCCCTTTCTTTTTTTTGGAACAGTTTCAGGAGAATAGATATTAATTCTTCTTTAAATGTTTGGTGGAATTCCCCTGAGAAGCCGTCTGGCCCTGGGCTCTTGTTTGTTAGATTTTTGATGACTGCTTCAACCTCCACACTGGTTATGGGTCTGTTCAGGTTTTCTGTTTCTTTCTGGTTCATTTTTGGTAGTTTATATGTCTCTAGGAATGCATCCAGATTATCAAATTTGCTGGCATATAGTTGCTTGTAATATATTCTTACAATTGTTTATACTTCTTTGGTGTTGGTTGTGATCTCTCCTCTTTCATTCATGATTTTGTTAATTTGGGTCCTTTCTCTTTTCTTTTTGATAAGTCTGGCCAGGGGGTTATCAGTCTTACTAATTCTTTCACAGAACCAGTTCTGTTGATTTGTTCTACTGTTTTTTCATTTCTCTTCAATGATTTCTGCTCTGATCTTTATTATTTCTCTTCTCCTGCTGGGTTTATGCTTTCTTTGCTGTTCTTTCTCCAGCTCCTTCAGGTGTAGGGTTAGGTTGTATACTGAGACCTTTCTTATTTCTTGAAAAAGGCATGTATTACTATATACTTTCCTCTCAGGACCACCTTTGCTGTGTCTCAAAGATATATTTAGGTCCCTAGCCATTAGTACTGCCTCTTGTTCTTTTTTGTGTGTGTGTGTGGTGAGTTTCTCTACCTTGTCATTTTATGCAGATAAGAATAGATGAATGAGAGAACAAAATACTAAAAGGGTAGCAACAACCCCAGAAAAATATATACTAACCAAATTAGAAAAGACCTGAAACCAGGGGGAGAAGAAAGGGGAAAATAGAAAAAAAAAATATATATATATACATGTATGTATATATAAATGTATGTATATGTATATACAAATGTATATATATGTATATATATAAATGTATGTATATGTGTATATATATATACACACACATATATATATATACTACACTGGTGAATAGAACAAAGCCACACACTTGATTTTGGGTGTTTTTGGGTCTATTAAAAGAAACTGCCTCCCAAAAATTTTAAAGAAAGAAAAATTTATATATATACAAAAATAAGGGTAAAACGATGAAGGGATGGAATATGACTATAAAGATGTAAATTTAAAAAGATTGTAGCATTGGGGAGGGTATGTGGTATGGTGAGTGCTATGAAGTGTGTAAGCCTGATGATTCACAGACCTGTACCCCTGGAGCAAATAATACATTATATGTCAATAAAAATAATTAATAAAAAATAACTAAATAAATCTTTAAAAGAAAAAAAAGATTCTAAAAAAGGAATTGATAAGATAAGAAATTGATTGAAAAAAGAAAAAAAAGAGGAAAGAATGTGATCAGGCTGGAGACTAGAACAAATCCATGTGCTAGATTTAGGGTATATTTTGATCTATTAGAAGAAATTGTATCCCAAAATTTTAAAGAAAATAAAAACCTGTATGTATACAACAAATAAGGTTAAATACAATGAAGAGATAAAACATGACTATAACAATGAAAATTAAAGATTTTAAAAATGTATTTATAAGGTAAAATAGTTAAAATAGGAAAGAAGAAAAATTTTACAAAACAGAGTAAGAAAAATTCACGTTTGCTTTTGTTTCCTTTACCTTTGGAGACATATCTTGAAAGAAGTTGCTGTGGCTGATGTCGAAGAGGTTACTGCCTACATTCTCCTCTAGGATTCTGATGGATTCCTGCCTCACTTTGAGGTCTTTTATCCATTTTGAGTTTATCTTTGTGTCTGGTGTAAGAGAATGGCTGAGCTTCATTCTTCTATACATAGCTGTCCAATTTTCCCAGCACCATTTATTGAAGAGACTGTCTTTCTTCCACTGTATATTTTTTCCTGCTTTGTCGAAGATTAGTTGACCATAAAGTTGAGGGTCCATATCTGGGCTCTCTACTCTGTTCCACTGGTCTATGGCTCTGTTTTTGTGCCAGTACCATGCTGTGTCGGTGATCACAGCTTTGTAGTAAAGCTTGAAATCAGGCAACATGATGCCCCCAGTTTTGTTTTTCTTTTTCAACATTTCCTTAGCAATTCGGGATCTCTTCTGGTTCCATACAAATTTTAGGATTGTTTGTTCCAGCACTTTGAAAAATGCCCGTGGAATTTTGATCAGAATGGCATTGGAAGTATAGATTGCTCTAGGCAGTATAGACATTTTAATAATGTTTATTCTTCCGGTCCATGAGCATGGAATGCTCTTCTTTTTGTGTCTTCTTCAATTTATTTCATGAGTGTTCTGTAGTTCCTCAAGTACAGATCGTTTACCTCTTTGGTTAGGTTTATTCCCAGGTTATGGTTCTTGGTGCTATAGTAAATGGAATCAGTTCTCTAATTTCCCTTTCTGTATTTTCATTGTTAGTGTATAAGAAAGCAACTGATTTCTGTACATTGACTTTGTATCCTGCCATATTACTGAATTGCTGTGTGAGTTCTAGTAGTTTGGCAGTGGAGTCTTTTAGGTTTTTCATATAAAGTATCACGTCATCTGCAAAGAGAGAGAGTTTGACTTCTTCATTGCCAATTTGAATACCTTTTATTTCTCTTTGTTGATTGCGATTGCTAGGACTAATACTATGTTGAACAACAGTGGTGAGAGTGGGCATCCTTGTTGTGTTCCTGATATCAAAGGGAAGGCTGTCAGCTTTTTCCCATTGAGGATGATATTTGTTGTGGGTTTTTCATAGATAGATTTTATGAAGTTGAGGAATGTTCTTCTATCCCTATACTTTGAAGCGTCTTAATCAGGAACGGATGCTGTATCTTGTCAAATGCTTTTTCTGCATCAAATGAGAGGACCATGTGGTTTTTCTCTCTTCTCTTATTGATTTGTTCTATCACATTGATTGATTTGTGGATGTTGGATCACCCCTGCATCCCATGGATAAATCCCACCTGGTCATGGTGGATAATCTTTCTAATGTACCGTTGGATCCTATTAGCTAGGATCTTGTTAAGAATCTTAGCATTCAAGATGGGATCAGGAGGGAGACAAACCAAAAGAGACTCTTAATGTCATAAAACAAACTGAGTGTGGTGGGGGGGAGGGGTGTTGGGAGAGAGTGGTGGGGTTACATTATATGTTTAAATAAAAATAAAAATTAATAAAAATAAAATAAAATAAAATTTTTAAAAAAAGAATCTTAGCATCCATATTCATCAGGGATATTGGTCTGAAATTCTCCTTTTTGGTGGGGTCTTTGCCTGGTTTGGGGATCAGCCTAATGCTGGCTTCATAAAAAGAGTCTGGAAGTTTTCCTTCTGCTTGAATTTTTTTTTTAATTAATTTATTTATTTATTAGCGAGAGAGCGATCACAGGCAGACAGAGTGGCAGACAGAAGCAGAGGGAGAAGCAGGCTCCCCGCCAAGCAAGGAGCCCGATGTGGGACTTGATCCCAGGACGCTGGGATCATGACCTGAGCCGAAGGCAGCCGCTTAACCAACTGAGCCACCCAGGCGTCCCCCTGCTTGAATTTTTTGAAACAGCTTCAGGATTCCCCAGGGAATCCATAAGGTCTTGGGCTGTTGTTTTTTGGGAGGTTTTTTATCACTGCTTCAATCTCATTACTAGATATTGGTCTATCCAGTTATTAATTTCTTCCTGATTCAGTTTTGGGAGTTTATAGGTTTCCAGGAATGCATCCATTTTGTCTAGGTTGCTTAACTTATTGGCATATAATTGTTGATAATAATTTCTGATGATTGTTTCTATTTCCTTGGTGTTAGTCATGATCTCTCTCTTTCATTCATAATTTATTAATTTGGGTTCTCTCTCTTTTCTTTTGGATTAGTTTGGCCAATGTTTTTTGTTGTTATTGTTGTTTGTTTGTTTTATTTAGAGATTTTTTTTAATTTGACAGAGAGAGATCACAAGTAGGCAGAGAAGGAGACAGAGAGAGAGGAGGAAGCAGGCTTCATGCTGAGCAGAGAGCCCGATGTGGGGCTTGATCCCAGGACCCTAGGGTCATGACCTGAGCCGAAGGCAGAGGCTTTAACCCACTGAGCCACCCAGGTGTCCCAGTTTGGCCAGTGGTTTATCGATCTTATTGATTCTTTCAAAAAACCAACTTCTAGTTTCAATCATGCATTTTATTGTATCTCTAGTTTCTATCTCATTGATCTCTGCTCTAATCTTGATTATGAATTCTGGAACACTGAAAAGAAATTTAAAAAAAATAAAAATTTAAAAAATTAGAATAAGAAAAAGAATTTTTAAATTTAACTTTAAAAGACTAACGATCATAGAGAAAAAGCCATGAATTCTATGTGTTGCTTTCCTCTACCTCTGGAGTTCTGCAGTTTTCACTGATTGGTGAACTTGGTCTTGGCTGGATGTTCTTAGTGATCTTCTGAGGGAGGGACCTGTTGCAGTGATTCTCAAATGTCTTTGCCCCAGGTGGAATTGCACTGCCCTTGCCAGGGGGTAGGCTAAGTGATCTGCTTGGGTTTGCTCTTGGAGCTTTTGTTTCCTAAATGCTTTCCGTAGAGCTTTGGAGGACAGGAATGAAGTTGATGGCCTCCCAATCTCTGGCCCATAGTAGCTGAGGGCTTGGGGCCCCACTCCTCAGTGCACCCTCAGAGAAGAGTAGTCAGTCTCTCCCATCTCCCTGGTCTCTGGCCTCACTCCAAGCTCATCCAGCCTGTGACCAAGCATTTCTATCTCTGGTGCATGGCCCCATTTGGAATCTACAAACCCAGCAGATCCCTGCCACATGCTCCCACACCACTCCTTCCGGAGGAGGAAGGAGAGTCTCCCTGGATCTGCCCCTTGTGGGTTCCCTGTTCAAAGAGTAGTGGTCCAGCTATGCCCCAGATCATGGTTGAAGGTAACCCCGAACTGAGAGCCCAATGCTTGGCTCCATCTCTGCAGCTGGCTTCCCCGCTCTGATACTTGGCAGCTCTGCCACACTCAGACACCCCTGGTCTTTCTGTGACCCCATGGGTCCTGAAACCACACTGTCCCCACGAGAGCTCCACCCCCCACTTAGTCTCTGGGTGACGTCCCTCAGTGGAGCAGTCTTCTAAAAGTTCAGATTTTGTGCTCCCCTGCCTTACCACTTGCCAGGAGCCAGCCCTTCCCTCTGCGGTCTCTTTTCCCGAATATTGCCTCAGATTCACTTCTCTGAACTTCCTATTTTCCAGAAAGTGGTTGCTTTTCTTTTCCTAGAATTGCTGCTCTTCTTCTCTTTGATCTCCTGTTGAGTTTGTAGGTGTTCAGAATGGTTTGATAATTATCTAGCTGAACTCCTGGGACCTGATATTTAGGTCTTCTACTCCTCTGCCATCTTGCTCCTCCCCCCTCTTGCTCCTACCCCCTGTACTTATGTGTTTATACAATAGATAATACCCAAAAAGAGATCATACACACTGTTTTATGATATTTTCCACTTAGCAATGTATTGTAAATGCCTTTTCTTGTTGTTAACTGTGGACTAAAATCATCTCTTTTAGCAGGATTTTATTGAGTGCTTAACCACAGTTTAGATAACCAATCCCCTATTGTGTATTTTGTTAGGTTTTGATAATTTATTATAGTCAGCATTTTTGAAAGAATATCCCCGCTGCATATGTTTTTGTGCACTCGTCTGATATTTCCATAGAATCAGGTGGTAAGATGCATTTTAGAATCTCATAGTCTGGTCAGAGAGCCCAAGCACATAGATGTGAAAGGAAAACAAATTCATAGAGTAGGGGAGGGATTTCTAAATTAGTGCAACAACCAAGAGTCGGAGGCCAGAGAGATCATTTCATGCTTGGTTTGCTATAGAAGCCTTCATGAAGGACACCTGTGAGTGACAGGAACTCCATTCAAGTCATCTTAAGTGTAAAAGGCATATTATCGGCTCATGAAATTGGAAAGTTGACTTTGGCTTCAGACTGAGCTGGGTCCAGAGTTCATGAGGTGTCGTTGAGCACGTGTGTGTGTGTGTGTGTGTGTGTGTGTGTGTATCTATCTGTCTTTGTATATGTGTGTGTCTGTATGTGTGTATCTGTGTGTGGGTGTGTCTGTCTGTTCCATCTCTTCAATGGTCTTCTTACTACATGAACTGCATTCTTGGGCAAGCTTTCTCTACATGCCAGCTGCCTCCAGCAGCTCCAGACTTGACTGGTATTTATATCTCATAAGGAGAGAGCCCCTCTCTCCCAGCTTCTCTGTCAATCCCTCCTTGGCCCCTTGCAGACCTTTTGCCCACCACCACTGTGTGACACAGAGTAGGATGTCCTGGCGGCTAGGCTAGCCTGGGTCTTGTGCCTGCACCTTGTGCAGAGAGAGGCTGAGTGTGTGACTGAAGTTCTGTCTGGTGGAGCAGTTCTCAAAAGGAAAAGATTTTGAGAAATGAAAACATGAAAGTGATGTCACTGCAGAGGAGGCTGGAACTTAAAGGATGAGCCGCTATGCCCACTTGATGTTTTAGGTGTCAAGTAACAGGAAAACTCCAAATCAGACTGGTCTGCTGAATGCCCTGTTACAAAGTCCAGAGGCAGGCATGCTCCAGCACGATATGCTCAGTGGCTTGGTGATGCCGTTAAGTTACTCAGAGTCAGCTTCATCTTATGTCCAATTTCCCTCAACATGGCTGCTAGGAGCAGTCAGGACTTCTAGCTTCCTTGTCCATAACCAGTGCTGGAGGTTGGGAAATGGCACCCACTGGCAAGGACTCTAAGACCTTTCCTGCTATGTCATTGGGCCAGTCCAGATCATGTGTCCACCTCTGAACCAGCAGCCATTAGTGGGAAACACCGTACACTATTGCCCAGTCAGTATCTACTCCTGGAGGAAAGGGTGGGGTCACCTTCCCAGGGGATATGGTGGATATTGGGATGAAACTGGGGTCCCATTGGGAAGGAGTGGAAGACGGATGCTAGCTGGTCAACCAACAATGGAATCCAAATAAGATTTTATTAATTAGAGAAGAAACCTGGAGTTAAATAGGTAGAGAGGTGAGTTATGGCCAAATAGTAGAATTCAGCGTTTTTCCTAGTCAGAGCTGACAAGAAGCAAAATTGCAGTCTGTTCTGCAGAGAACAGCACAGTGAACAGCCTCAGTTGAAGTGTTCGTTAATTTATTCCTTCATTGCATACATATTTATTGAGCACCTAATATGCACTGTGCCCAGTGCAGGGGATAAATAAGATAGATAAAGTTTACATCCTCATGGACTTCTAGTGAGGAAGACGGACAACAAACAAATTAATATGTCAAGAGAAACAAGTCAGGATTAGGTGGGTAGAGAGAAATGGGAAGGAGGGGAGTCCAAGGACCCTTGCTTAAGTAGACATTGAACCAGGGACTTGGAGGACATGATGGAGTAAGTCAGGGTCATCTGAGGGAAGCATGATTTGAGCAGTGGGAACAGCAGGTGCAAAGTCCCTGAGGCAGGCATGCATAGTCTGTTTGGTGGACAAGGGGAGAGTGGTAGTCGATGAGGTCAGAGACGAGGGGTGAGATCGTGGAGGGCCTCCCAGGCAATGCAGTCTTTGTACTTTATGATGTTGCATCCATGATGCTGGAGGGTGTTATTGAAGCAGAGGGTAGACAGGCCCTCACCCTATGGCTCTGCCTTGGCTCTGACTTCAACACCTTCTTTCTTCTCTTCCAGGCCATGTACATGTTCTACGCGCTGGCCATTGTGTGTGACGACTTCTTTGTCCCCTCCTTGGAAAAGATTTGTGAGGTACGTGCCTTATATTCTTAGCATGTCTGGGCAGGTGATGCAACTATGCTGTCCCAGCCCCCTTCACCGAGGACCTGGGGAGCCCACCATGCAGCATTAGCGTCCTTCTGAGTAACCAACAAATATTAGCACAAAAGCTCCATTGGTCCATTTAGAATGTCAGGGTAGTGACTCATAGTTGGGCTTTCACCCCTATGGCCAGCTCTACCTGCTCCATTCGGCAATTCATGGTGCCCTTTGTGTCCTACATCCCTGTTATCTTTTCCTCTTTTAAATCCTGCTTTCTCCCTTTGTGTTCCTCATCTTCCCCTCCTCCATTTCCTTCTGCATCTGTGACCTCCCTCATGGGGTCCTCACTGAGCAGGAGGTCTTCAGCCACACACCTCCACCACCCTGCCCCTCTGTACACGTGCAGAAATGCTCTAAGCAGAGGCCCAAGAAGGAAGATGATCAAAGAACTGACCACAGAGAACAGGAAAGGGACTCTGTTCTCACTCAGCCTGGGAATGTCAGGTTGAAGACCAAATGACAGCCCTTTCATCAGAAAATATTCAGCGTATTTAGAACACTTTCATTCTCTTGCCTCTTTCATCTCCATCTGTTTTGAAATGTAGTTTCCTTTATCTGGAAGCTTTCCACTTTATTTTATTTTTAATTCAGAATCTTGTTTTCCGAAAGCCTCTCTCCCAGACACGCCTCCCATCTGGGACTCATGTTCCTCATGTAGTTCTCAGACTTGGTCATCCTTCCCTTTCCCTCCCCCCACCCAAAACCCCGATTGTCTGAGTCATTGGGGGGGGGGCAGCAGAGGACCCAAGTTGCATTGCTGTGAAGTGTCCAGGTAATGCTGGGGCTCTTGGTCCACGAACCTCACTTAGAGATCACTCACATAAACAGTTTCTTCTACATCCTGGAAATCTGCTTAGTTTTTGCACTTTAAAAATTAATGGATGGATGGGTGGATAGATGGATGGATGGATAGGAGAGAATCAGGCCTCAGGAGCCCTGGAGGGGCCTCAGAAGGAGGTTCCTTTATTGGGTGGAAGGAGAAGGAGAGCAATGAGGTGGCATCTGAGATGGATAGTGGGCACATGTGGGAGCCTTTTGTCCCAAGCAATGTCACCTGAGCACAGGGTCACCTTATAGGGCAGGAGAGGAGGTGCTGAGGTACCCATTTTGTGATCTTGGAAATACCACCACTTGGTGCTCTATTCATTATGCAAAACAAACTACTCTCTTTCCCACACAACTTTTTTTTGTAGGCAATTTATGACCCTGCTCTAGACATGTATGTAGTCTTTTTGGGAGGTGTTCTGCTCCATAGGGGAAATCCATAGCACCTGTGAGCACACCCCCTTGGGGAGGAAATGGGAGGAGACAGAGCATGGTCCTTGCCATCTATGGGCCATAGGACACAGAGCCACTCTGGGGTGAGGCACACAGGGGGCTGAATGAAGTTCTGGGGAGTTGGAAAGCAGAGAGAGAAGAAAGGGGAGGGAGAGCTGGATTGCGGGGGGGGGGATGGTTAGGGAAGGGCATGTGCAGGGACAGGATGGGAACAGCACATTTCAAGGAAGGATATTTGTGCTGAGAAGAGTCTGAGCTCTGGGACCAAGGGAGGAGAACCCAGGACTGGAACTGACCTCTGGGGAAGGCGAGGCTGGGACATCAGTGATTACCAGCACTCAGGAGGGAGCTGGGAAGGCTCTTGACAACTATGTTCTTATAGATAGAGGTGTGCAGGGGCAGAAAGACCCTCCCACTCCTCCAGCTAGTGATTCAGAACATCCAGAAGATGTTGCCAGAGCCCAGGTGAATTAGGGATGAGAGAAGAGGGAGGTAAGGAAACATGGGGGAAGAAGCAAACTCAGGGTTTGAAGGAGACAGAGAGGAACTGGAGATGAGCTCAGGGTGTGGACTCTACATCTCATGCCCGTCAGGGACCCCGAGCTGGAACAGACACAGCAGTCCCAGCCTCCCAGCTCTTGGCAAGTCTTGACGGACCACCAAGGAACGTGAGCTCTGTGTTAGGTCACCTTCAGGGAATCCCTGTCCGGGGTTTCACCTGCACCCCTCACAGCCACACCTTTCAACTGGAAGTATCAGCATCTCTTAGGGTCTTCTCAGAACTGCATGTGAAGTTGAGCTGTTCAGTCCAGACTGAGGAATCCCCAGGACTCCAGCTCAAAGTGCTCCATTAGGGCTCCCACTGCAGCCCTTGCTGGTCCCTGGACCCAGGGGCCTATACCGAGGCCATGCTGCCCCTCCATGGCCGAGCAAGGAAGTGCAGCTGCTCCTGCACTGGGAAGAGGGAGTGTGTCATTCAAGACTAGCCTCTCCTGGCTGGGACCCAGCAGGAAACCCGCTAGTTACTGACAGCGGGGGCATGGTGCGTTCTGAATCCTGATTGAATGCAGGAAGGCTAAACACGCTAACCTGCCTCAGATATACATATATATATTTGTCTCATCTTCTTGTAGATCATCTTTTGGATTTACAGACAGGGTAACCCAGAGGATTCATTGTGTAGAACATCTTGGACGGCTCCTCTTCCTTTCCACTCAGTCTCAGTCTCACCGTCCCCACCATTCTCCCAAGAGGTGGTTCAAGACTACATTAGTGATGAGCAGTAGGTTTCAGGAGGGTGACCCCTCCACCCTCAAAGCCACTATAACCTCCTAGAATCAAGACTTGCAAACTGATTACTGAGAGCCTCATTTAGCCTGTGATAGGCATTTAGGCATACCTAAAGAATCACTGGGGGAAAAATCAAGATGTTTTGCCTAAAAATGTGGATTTGGGCATCCTCTAAGAAGTAATGCTATTTGGCAACATGGAGGAAGTGAGTGGAATACCCTTTAGAAAGGAGGCGGGCCCCCACCATGCTTCACATCAGCCCACCCCACACCCTCCCGTCATCTGCACACCACTCAGGACTCCTGGGTTGGAGATTCCTAGATCTTGTCAAGAACCTTTAACTCACAGAGTTATGGAGCCCTTCCCTGATCCTTCCCCTGAGGAGGTTGGCCAGGTGAGCTGTGTCCCAGCAGCGGATGGTGCAAGAAAGGTCAAGTTGTGGGAGGAGGGCGGTTCTGGGAGGCCCCAAGCTCGGGACCTCAGGAGTCATGATCGCCTCTGTTCTCAGGGGAGTCCCAACTCACCTGTGCTTTGTCCTTGCTCCTCTGTAGCGCCTGCACCTCAGTGAAGATGTGGCTGGGGCCACGTTCATGGCAGCAGGCAGTTCGGCCCCAGAGCTGTTCACATCCGTCATAGGTAGGTGATGACCTGGGAACATCTCTCAGCCCTGCCCTCTCTTGAGGACAAGGGCTGTGGGGACAGACAGCCTTTCAGTGGGTTGGCGAATAGGAAATGAGACTCTTGAGACCCCAAGGAGCAGAACACCCATCTTCCTGCACCACTGTGGTTGCTGTTATTCTTTTACTTAAGTGACACTTTCACTTTGCACAAACGTGTCTCAGTTCCTGTGCCAGTGCCCCCGCGGAACAATAGCCCCAGTGCAGATTTTAAAACTCTCTCCCATCCTCGGCCATTTTCCCGTGGACCCTGAGAATGGTCTAGCTAATACTTGTGAAAACTTCCCCATGCCTACATGAGGGTAACTGGCCCCAACAACCAGGCTGACATCAGGTCTGTTTCAGGGGTCTTCATCACCAAGGGCGACGTGGGAGTCGGGACCATCGTGGGCTCTGCGGTGTTTAATATCCTGTGCATCATCGGTGTCTGCGGGCTCTTTGCTGGGCAGGTGAGGCCAGCGGTGGGACATGGCATGGGGTCAGAGGGGACAGCGTGGAGGTGGGGCAGGAGCACCATCAGCATGGGGGCTGGTGGCCTCAGGCAGCAGTGACATGGAATCTCACACCCAGGAGGCTCCCCAACTGGGACTGGAAGCTGTCAGGCACCATTGTTTAGTCTCCATGCTGATGGCTTACAGAACACCTGGGTCCACATAAATAACTGACCAGCCTGAAGGTGCAGGCTACAGATCTGAAGGTGTCCAGCTCAATTTGAATGTTATGATCTGGACTGGAATGACCTAAAACAGTTTAAGGTATGGCTTTGCCTCACTGGCAATAAAGGAAGTGAGGGAGGAAATGATGGATTTTCGTTTTCTGCTAAAAACCATTCACAGCCATCACAGCATAGGATGGTTTTGTGATAGCCATCAAGCCATTTATTTTCGTGGTTACTTTAGCTTCGCTTTGGGATCCTGAGAGACTTTGCATGCCTGTGTTTTGTCTCTGGAGGCTGTTCTACTTCCAGGGAGTGTCATGGGGTCGGTGTCTGTTTTGGAAAGCCTTAGGAAGACACCCAGAAGTCACCTAGGTGCGAGGCTCACTGGTGGCCTTGGATGATGCTGAGGCACCCATGGGTTTGCCAGCTCTGATGTCCTAATCCCCTCATAGGAGCTTTGATCCTGAGCTCTGCCCAGACACCCAGGCTTGAATATCTTCTAGGAAAAGCACCTTCTTGAAGCCCATTTAGAGCACTCCGCTTGCTTTATTGAGGAGCCTGGTGATCCTAACCAGTTCCCTCACTGTGAGGACACAGGGTCCTGCTAGAGGTGGTTAGATGGTCTGAAGGCTAAAGAAAGCACCTTTGAAGCTTCTTCCACACCCTTTTCTGGGCCCCTGTGCTGTTTAGTAAGCTGGCCAGGAGCACCCACCCTGCCTGTCTCTCTAATGCAGACTGGAGGGTCTGCAGGAGGCACCTGGAACACCATTGCTGTTTTCCACTGCCCGTTTCTCACTGCCATCATTTTTATGCCCGTCAGTTTGTTCAGATTGCCTGATGGGTTGGCTGCTTGTGAGTAACAGATAGAGGGACACCTCAATGTCACCAAGAATGGGCTCCAGAGCCCGCTGGCATGCCCATGCATGGTGGTTGAGTTCTGCCTAACTTGCTAGACTGACACTTTCTTTTCTCTCAACCTTTTGACCCATCATCTCTAGTCTTAGATTGTGTGGACCCACAATATGGTGTTTTTTTATACCTATAAATATAGTTAGTGCCCCCCCCCCCAAACCAAAAACCAAAAAAACAAGTTTCCGTCTTTGCCTTTGGTGCCATTTGTGCTTGCGTCGATCTCGTCTTGTCAGCCGTCTTCTCATTGCCTTGCGGAGTTGAATAGTCATATCCTCAGAAGAGGCTGTTGCCGTTCACACTCTCTTAATTAGCATTGTCACCATTAGCAGTATGATTATTAGCCTGGCCGTTATTCGCGTTGTCATTAGTGCATTAGTCATTTGTACCTGCAGTGTGATGGGGAGAAGCCACGTAAAGGACTGAGACAAATGACTGGGAGGTACCTAGTAAATGCCAGGCAACTAATTACATATGAAGTGGCTTGCATTCATTTGTATTCATAATTTATTAGCAATGTGGTTAATCACTGGCTTGGTTAGAACACCAGCTTAAAAGGCAGATTGCTTCCTGAACTTCAGCACATTCTGGTCTCAGTCACTTTCCTCCCTCTGGAAGGTCTTTGCAAGCAGAGAGAAGTAGCCGTCACAATGTTGTTTGAAGTCTCCCGTGTGATGATTCTGGTTGCCAGCACTTCCTTCTGTTTCTCTTTGTCTTGTGCCCACTTGGAGATAGCTAAGGCTATCCACCTCTCTTCTTCCAGCAGTTTATAGAGTCCCGGAAGTCTTTGCAGAGGGAGGAAAATTATGTTTTGGGAAAGAACGTGGGTCTGGGACTCAGACTGGCCTGGGTTTGAATCCTGACTGGTTTGAATCCCAACTCTGCCCTTTGCTGGCCACGAAATCCTGGAGAAGTGACTTTATCACTCCTCTGAGCCTGTTTTCAAATCTATGGAGCAGGTGGCTCTAAGCCCACCTACCACCTAGCACCGCCGTCCAGGTGAGACAGAACAGGTTCAGCATTAAGCAGCAGCCAGCTCACCTGGTAAATACTCAATAGAAGATGCCACCATCAGCTCTCAGAAGAGTAACGATCCTTGGGGTCCTCACCTCCAAATCCCACCACAAGTCACTGTGATCCTTTGGCCACGAAGTTGGTGGACTCTACTAACTAGTGGAACATCCATGGGGTGCCAGGTGGGGAAGGAAGGGAAGGTCAGGGAGAAGTTCTTCTAAATGAAAATCAAAATGAGGAGATGCAGATAGAAGAATGATCTCAGAAGACCAGGCTTTGCCTCCATGCTGTCTCATCATTGAGAGGGAAAGCAAAAATCGGTGAGAAACGAATCCTGCCTTATACCAGGAGAAGCATTCCCAGGTGGTGGGCCAATGCTGTGGAACACCGCAGCATGGGATGGATACTGGGAATTGAACTGATTAATAAATCCAATCATGGGTCTCACTTAGCATGGTTATTTATGTGGCCCCACACTTTCATTTGGCTGGGAGAATTCCCTGAGAGTGCCCGCAGGCCTCTTTCTAATGTATTCTGGCCTGAAGGGCTGCTCATGACCAAGTCTGTTACTCATCTGAAATCAAAGTAATTAAGCAGTAAGCTTTGAGTTCCTGTCTCAATTAGGGTTCTGATGAATTCGATGTAATTAAATGTCTGCCGTATTTGCAGTTTGCAAACATACCCAGAGCTCTGGTGTTCGCCTAAGGTGCTTTGGGGGAGTTTTATGGGACAAAAAGAAAATTGCTTCTTAGAAAGTGGCTTTTAGAGCAGTTCTTGGCATCCCCACAAGACATGTACAGGACTGTGGTCCTACAGACTTGCTTTATTTAAAAACAAAAAATAGTAAGAGAGAGAACATCAAGCTCTCGGTACAACATACTAATGTATTTTGCATATTGCATGGCAAGAACTTCATGCCAATTTTGCGAAACAATGTACTTATGAATTTAAATCCACCACCCGCACATGTTAGGCTTTAAAGACATAAGCACAAAGAGAAAGTAAACCGTTTAAGTGCATCCCAACTTAAGATGCTCATATTCCAGTTATTACAGGCTGGCAGGTGGCTCCAGTTTATAATAAAGAACTCCAGCATCAGCTCTCCTGGCATTCTCAAAGTGGGCCTGATGACCCCTGGCAGGGTGCATCTAACCTTGGCTGACTTCACCTCTCTCCAAATGACACCCTGTCCATGTTGTCCCTTTTACACAAACCCAAGTAGCACCCAGAGGTTGTACATCTGAACTGAAACCTGCCTTCAGTTGGGTTTCCACAGGAGAGTCTAAGCAACAATTCCAAAAACAGGTAGTTGATGTAGAAGGTGATCCCAGGACATGCCAGGGAGGGAGTCAGTGAGGCCAGGAAGAGAAACTAGCCAAGGAAAGTGTGCTTGTCAGTAAGTTACTGCTGTTAGAAGCTGAGATTTACTTCTTCTGGGGGAATGAGAGACTATCTAGAACACAGGTCTCTAAGGTATCCACCCAAGGGAAAGGGAGTTGGGGTGTGTATCCAGCAGGCTCCACCAATTGTTGGTAAGGACTGCTCCTGCTGGACATGGGCAGGGCTGACTTTTGGAGAAAACCCCCAAGCTAAAAGACATAGAGGCTGGGCCTTGGAAGGACCTGAAATGGTAAAGGTATGAAGGCAGGAGTGCAGCCCATAAGGCATTTGCTAGAAACTCAACTAAGCTTTTAAAAATAAGCCACCTAGGGGCACCTGGGTGGCTCAGCAGGTTAGAGCCTCTGCCTTTGGCTCGGGTCGTGGTCTCGGGGTCCTGAGATCGAGCCCCGCATCGTCGTTGGGCTCTCTGCTCAGCGGGGAGCCTGTTTCCCTTCCTCTCCCTCTCTGCCTGCCTCTCTGCCTACTTGTGATCTCTGTCTCTGTCAAATAAATAATTAAAAAAAAAATAAGCCACCTACATTGTCTCATTTTCACCTCTCCTGGATGAAACACAAGCTTCATCACTAAGCTGGCTATTAAGAATTCAGGGCCAGGGGGCGCCTGGGTGGTTCAGTGGATTAAAGCCTCTGCCTTCAGCTCAGGTCATGATCACAGGGTCCTGGGATCGAGCCCCACATCGGGCTCTCTGCTCAGCAGGGAGCCTGCTTCCTCCTCTCTCTGCCTACCTCTCTGCCTACTTGTGATCTCTGTCTGCCAAATAAATAAATAAAATCTTTAAAAAAAAAAAAAGAATTCAGGGCCAGGGGTGCCTGGGTGGCTCAGTGTGTTAAGCCTCTGCCTTCGGCTCAAGTCATGATCTCAGGGTCCTGGGATTGAGTCCCGCATCGGGTTCTCTGCTCAGCAGGAAGCCTGCTTCTCCTCTCTCTCTCTGCCTGCCTCTCTGCCTGCTTGTGATCTCTGTCTGTCAAATAAATAAATAAAATCTTTTTAAAAAGAAGAAGAATTCAGGGCCAGAACGTCTTACATTTAGGAAGTTTCCTCTAGTGCTAAAAATAACAGCTACCATTCCAGGCACTCGCTGCTTCCAGTTAGGACACAGAAGACCTCAGCTCCCATGGGGACACCAAAAACCAATCTGGAGAATATAAAAATCATACTCGTATATAAGACCATCAGAGGAGAGTTGAGGCAGGAGAGACTTGATGAACTAACTTCCAGAGAGAGGAGCCCTCGGTCAGTGAGCTGAGACCTGGCAGGTCTGGTTGCAGGGAGAGCAGAAGGCTGTGAAGATCCAGAACTTTGCAGGGTAGAGATACTGGCGGTGCTGGTGATAGCTGGGAGGTCCTGGTGTCTGAAAAACTATCACATACACTAATAATTTTTTTCAACAGAGGAGAGTTGTTGAAACTCTCCCCAAATTTGCTGGGAAAAACGTAAACGAGGGCAGGACCAAGAAGCAGAAAGAGATCATTTCATCTGTGCCATCTCTCATGTCCTCCCAGTCCCCAAAATTGAGGAATCCCAAATACAACCCTTGGAACTAGGAGACTAGCCCTTCCTACAGAAGCTGGGTGAGGGAGGTAGGGTTGACCACAGGTGACCCACTGTTCACTCCCAGTCAAATGAACACTTCCTGAAACATGAATAATCACTTCCTCACTTTAGCTAGCGAATGAGAGCAGAACTTGACATTTGTTGGGGGGTGTGGGGAAAGATCAGTATTATTCTTCAATTCTCAATTTTCTTCTGTATATAATTTCCAGGATGCAATAATAAAATCCAAAACCTGTGAGGAGGTGGGAATAGGACTCATAACCAAGGGAAAGCAGCAGCAGAAGCAAACCACAGATGATCAAGAAACAAGAATTAGTGGAAAAGAATTTAAAATATCTATCTTAAATAGGGACAGATGGGAAAAATAAATGAACGGATGGGGAATTTCAACAGAGAAATGGAAAAAAATAAGAAAAATCAGATTGAATTATACATATATACATATATATAATTATATAATATATATTATATACTATATAAAAATTGTGTATTTTATATATATAATTTCAGTCTGGTTTTATATATATGTAAACAACCCCCACTCTCATTTATTAAACTTCCCCAGTGTGCAGGCACCACAATGTGCTTTATAAATGTTTGCAGAAATATACCTACTGAGTTTTTTAAAGATTTTATTTATTTAAGATATTTAATATTTAAGGTGATTTATTTATTTAAGATAATATTAAGATAGAATAAGAGAGAGAGAGACAGCATGAGAGGAGAGAGGTCAGTGGGAGAAGCAGACTCTGCCGAGCAGGGAGCCCAATGTGGGACTCGATCCCGGGACTCCAGGATCACGACCTGAGCAAAAGGCAATCGCTTAACCAACTGAGCCACCCAGGCGCCCTGCCTACTGAGTTTTAAGACAGTATTATCATCATTTACAGCAAGGAAGAGGGTACCTGGGTGCAGCTACCTTGAGCTGGTGAAGCCTGGATTGGAGCCCACATCACTGACTGTAA
Source organism: Taxidea taxus jeffersonii (assembly GCA_003697995.1). Classification (NCBI taxonomy): domain Eukaryota; kingdom Metazoa; phylum Chordata; class Mammalia; order Carnivora; family Mustelidae; genus Taxidea; species Taxidea taxus. The sequence continues at coordinate 49,210 of RCUC01167448.1, read as the reverse complement.
AATCCATTCTCCTTCCTCCTGGGGAGCCTATGACTTAAAACTCCCCAGATGTTGTTATTGCATTATTATGGTTATCTCTAATGTTTCTGTGTTCTCTAGAAGTGGGTAGTGTAGGAGCTGGGCCAAGGCAAAGAAGGGACCTGTCCACAAATGGTGGTGCCCTGGGATGGGTGTTGAAAGTGCTCAGCCCAACCAGTACTCGACTAGAAGCTTCTTTTATATCACATGACATCATCTACCACCAGACTTTCACTCCACTAAACAGATTGGAGGATTCAAGCTGATAAACACAGTAGGAGGCCCACAGACCACCCTGGTTTACTCTGTTCACCTTGGCTCCTAGCTTATCGTTCTCCAGACAAAATCCGACATGACTTAACCTAACTACGTTAAGTTCCCAGTTCTGGGAAGCATCCAGATTCCCCAAGAGGCTGAGGGACCGAACAGATGAGACTGAAAAACCCCACACACATCCCTGGAAACAGGGGCTGGAGGTCTACTATTCTCCCTAGAAAAGGAAATGGAAGTACACAAGGGAGAATGAGTGATGCCTGGAGTACTCGAGGGGCAAGTTCTTTTACTTTTTGAGTGGGAGAGGAAACAAAGGCCAAGGCCTGGTCTATCTGGAGCCCTGGATCTATCACATTCCAATGAAATAATAATTTCTCCTAGTGACATCGGCCAGCCACCTGCCTCAGGAAGACCTTGCTTGAAGGCAGATCCTGAGCCCTAGTTTGAGATCAGCTAAACTTGGAAGAACAGATGTACCTGCTTGAGCCCCATCTGCAGGCTCAGCTCAGCTCAGATTTGTGGACCAAGCTTGGCCTTGGGCAAGAGGCAGACCTCGATGGGCAGTTGGCCCAGGCAGCGTGAACTGTCCCCACTTGATGCCCCAGTCCTATAATGGGCTGTCTGCCCTCACTGTTTCCTGGTCATTTCTTTTCCCTAGCTATTCCCACTGCCCCTTCAAGGCCGGGTACAGGCAGGGCTCCATACCTGATCTTTCCCCTGACCCACACTTGTTCCCAGCCCCAAGTTCCATTAAAGTCACCCACCCACCTCTGGGCTGCTCCGTCTTGATAGCCTCTGCATCCTCATCCCAGATCTCTTCCTTAGCTTTGACTTTGGCTTACGGCACTCGTCTCTGGCTTATTCTACCTTCTTGAAATGATCTCTCGAAATCAAATCCATTCCTGGACCTACATGTAGACTAGTTCAGAGGCTTTCAGTTTCAAGTAACAAAAAATCCCCACCTCTAACTGGCTTTCTAAATGGAGGGAATTTATCAGCGTCTATGAAAAATACAGAGGAAAATGGACATCAGGCATGGTTTGCTCAGAGCTCTGGCCCATTTTCTGTGATTCTCTTATCACTAACCTTCTCTGACTCCTTCCTCAGACTATCCTTCAAGGCAAAAGACGACCATAGTGGTTTCACACACATTGACCAGAAGTGAAGGAGAATGTCTCCCCACCCACCCTACCTCTCATCCCCTACCTGGCATGATCAACCAAAAATCTGAGTGGGGCATCATGGGTCACATACCCGTCCCTGAACCAGTCCCTGTGGCAAAAGAACTAGAGTAATCCACTTGGCTTAGACTAATCAAGAACCACCACCCATTTTCTTCTTCTTCTCCCCAGAGCTAAAAATGTGATCAGTTCTGCCCCCAAATATATAGCTTTTTACAGGACAGGTAACTGACTACTGGGCAGAGTCATGAGCTGCCTCAGTGCCTGCTTCCCCTTGGCAGGTGTAACACAGATGATAATAAAGTGCACAGATCCATCACAGGTCTTTGTGTGAATATATGCTCCCATTTCGTTCAGATGGATCACGAAGGAGTGGGATTGCTGGGTTGTATGGTGAGTGCATTAGTAAGAACAAACCAGCAGGTTTTCAACATACCTGAACCATTTTGTATTCCCCATACTATGTGAGGTTGCAGATGCTCTTCATCTTCGTTAGCACTGGGTGTTACTGGTTTCCTTTTGTTTTAATATTAGCCATTCTGGTGAGCGTGGGGGGGTGCACCTCACTGTGGTTCTAATTCACATGATCTCTGATGAATCATGATGGTGAGCATCTTTTCATGTGCTTACTTGCCATCCAGTATCTTCTTTGATGAAGACTCTGTGCAAATCTTTGCCCATTTTTTTTTTTAATTGGAGATTTTGTCCTCAATGCCACTGTTCAGAGATCCTCTAACCATCACTTCGGACCTCCCTTCTGAGTCCTTCTGTCCAATTCACTTCCATTTCCAAATCAGTAGAGCCTGAGGCCATTCAAAATGATTCAAAGTGGTCTTGGCCATGCTTTGTTTCTTTTGTTTCTTGCATGTGGGTTTGCAAGAGGTACTCAGAAGCGGTACTCCTGAGTCATGTGGGAGAAAATGCAGAGGTCTCCTCTCTTTGTCCAGCATGATTTTCTGTATAGCAGTCACTGAGAGCTGAGATGCACCCTTCCAGAAATGGCACCCAGCTTCTGGCAGCTAGGGCCAGACATTCCTCCCATGTAATTAAGTCTCACATTGCTCCTTGAAAGTGAGCAAAGGGGATGGAGTTTCAGATCACCAGCTCCGTCCTTGGAAGGCGTGTTCTCAGTGTTGGCCAGACTTCAACACATAAGGAGACCAGAACTTTACACCCATCATGGCTGGGCACCACCCCATGAAGATAGTCCATCTTTTCAGCACAAATGACATTTTTCTTTTCATGATCATGTCCAAGTGAACACAGCATCCCCGACACTGCCTCCTGGTATAGATGAGTGGGGCTCTTAGCAGGAATCTACCCTGTGGGCTGGTGCCAAATTGAACCAGAGCCAGGCTACCCTAGTGAAATCATAGAAAGAGCTATAAACTGTGGACATCCAGGCCCTCTTCCTCACCAGCAGCTGACTCTGAGGTTGAGGGTGAATGCAGGGAGGACAAAAGCCCATCTGACAGACGGATGCTTGTTTTATATAGTATTTCTCTTTAACCAGCACTCTTTTTTTTTTATTTAATTTTATTTTTTCAGTAACCAGCACTCTTAAAGTCCCTAACCATGTGTCAGGCACTGTTCTCGCAACTTTGCATAGATTAACACTCTTGGTCCTCACAACAGCCCTATGACAAGGACACTGTTTTTAGAAAAGAAGAAACTGAACTTCAAGAGGCTGAGCAGTGTGTCAGTCACAGGACCAGAAAGTTGAGAGGTTCAAGGGTCTGGCCCTGCTCAGAGAGCTGATTTCACCCAGGCCTTATCCAAAAAGCTCCCTTCCGTGTGGCAGTCATCCTCACCATCCCTCGAAGGATCCTCAAATGCCCCCTTCACCCCCAAATGGAATGTGTGTGTAGCGTCTGCTGAGCTTACATTCTTCTGGAGGATTCTGGCATCTTGGGCCTATACACCCACACTTGGATGCCATGAAAGCTCCAGGGGGCCCAGGCACCCCAACACTTGACACAAAGACTCCCTTTATTCACTTGCCCTTTATTCACAGCCAGAGCCTGCAGACGGCACTAGGGGAGGTGAGGAATTCTAATCATGACCTAATTCCACCCCAGGCAAAATGTTGCTGGAAAGCTTCCCATGATAAAAGAACATGGAATGTTAGCAAGTCATGAAAGTGTATCTGCAAGCAGGACAAAGAAGGCCTTCTGCTGGTGGCCACCAGAATCCTTCCTGGTCTTAGCACTTGTCTCCCCCCACCCCCCAACACATAGGGTATTGCATGGGCTGTGACAGAACAGACCAGATTTCAAGTTTTGGATCTCAGCAGCTATGATCAGAGTGTCCACAGCATGAGCCGTGGTCAGCCCCTGACACCAAGAATCCCCAGTACTAACGATCCCAGGCATATCTACACAATAACATTAATTAAAGATGGTTTGTCTCTTTGTATTGCCATCTATGAATTTAAAGCCAGGGTAATAATCCATTGATTGTGTTCTGGGAGGAAATGTTTATATTATATTCCTTCTTTGGTTAATTCATTCACTGATGCAACAAATGTTTACTGAATGCCTATATTCTAGGCACTGAAGAGATACTAGGGGAAAAAATTGCCTTCTAGTAGTGGGCTGTGGGGTCTTAAATACCCAACACGGATAACGGATTGATGCATTAGATAGATGACAGATAGGCAGACAGATTGGTAGAGTTTGAGATAGTGAGGGAATGAAATGAGGACATGATGTATTATGCCAGGTGATGGTCAGTGCTATGAAGAAAATAAAGCAAAGTAAGGGTCACAGAGAGAAGATGGGAGAAGAAATACTGATTTATAAAAGGCTTCCAGGAAAAGTCCCTTCGTAAGTGTTAATAGTTCAATGTGAATGAGAAAATACTTCTTTTTCCCACCCCATGAAGAAAATGGCACCATCTACAATGAAGATTGGTTCTGGGCACTGTTTTGAACATCTGAGTCTCTCTGAACAGAGGGAACATGCCCCCCAAGCAGATATAGGACAGTGTAAAAGGCTGGTCTGCCAAGCTTACAGGGTAGAATAAGGATACGCTAAATGCCAAGGAGGGCCAGAAGGGTGTATGCAGTGACCTCCACCATCCCCATCCACCCTGCAGAATTGTAGGGAAACTCTTTCCTGCCAGTAGGGAATCGTGATGCGTGGTGGGAGTTCCCTGAGCGCCCAGCCCGGCTCCACCTAATTCCAGCTGTATCTGCAGCACCAACAGTGCTGCATCACTCCATCAACCTTTGATGAATGACTGACTGATACACTGATGTGGGCTGGGGGAGGGTGGATATATGAATCAGAGATACAGTTCACGGTGCCCCCTGGCCTGGTACAAACATGCTCAGGAACTATTTGACAGGTGTTCGGGCTTAGACAGATGCAGGGATGAATGTCCCAACTTGCCACCAAGAACCCCAAAGGCAAGGTGGATTGAAACAGTAGAAACTCTTCAGGAAGAACTTGAGACATAGTCATGAAATCTAATTAGTGATTTTTACGTGGACTTCAATTCTTGGATCCATTCACTGCCTGTTATGTATAGGCACAGGGTCTACAGAGGTCAACAGGAGAGGAAAGTTCCTGCCTTTCTAGAGCTCATAGACCAGTAGGAAACCCAGGCAAAGAGCAAGTAAACCAATAAATGATGATGTAATGATACAAAACAAGAAGTTCTTGAAGACAGTGCATTGGGATATGGGATGACTGGTGGGAAAGGTAGAGGAGCTTTGGCAAGTGTGGTCTGGAGAAGGGTGTCAAAGGAACTCCAAATCATGAAGGCAACTCCATATGCAAATCTGGGAAAGAGTAGTGGGTGTTCAGACAGAAACAAGTGTGGCGTGTATGTGGGTCAGGAAAAGGGTCCACTTGGAAGAGCCTACTAAAGGCAGAGTGTGGCTGAGAAAGAGTTCTGGTTGGAATCCGGTCATGGTGGAATTTGGGTGAAATGGGGAGCCATTGGAGAGTTGTAGGCTATTGAGTGACATTACCTAATTTATACTTTAGGAAATTTCCTCAAACTACCCTGGGGGAAAAGGCACCCTATGGAGACAGATGGTGGCAGGGAGATGAGTTAGACAGATCTGTGGGGAAGCATGAGTTGAATTTGGGGCAGTAACAACAATAAGAAGTGGTTGTTAGACACAGAATATTCTGGGGGATGGTGCCGAGAGGATTTGCTGGTGAATTAAAAATGGGAGTGACAGGGGCACCTGGGTGGCTTAGTGAGTTAAAGCCTCTGCCTTCAGCTCAGGGCATGATCCCAGGGTCGTGGGATCAGGCCCCGCATTGGGCTCTCTGCTCAGCAGGAAGCCTGCTTCCTCCTCTCTCTCTGCCTGCCTGTCTGCCTACTTGTGATCTCTGTCAAGTAAATAAATAAAAAATCTTTTTAAAAATGGGAGTGACAAAATGAGATAAATCATGGAAGATTCAGGATTTTGGTCGTGATCCATGGAAATGGGGCCTGGTGATACTAACAAGTATGAATTGGTCATGACAACTGAGGAGGGTTTGTTTTCAAAGACTAGCCAGACTATTATCTAATGTATTCTAAAGTCTACTCTGGTATGTCAGATCCAGAAACTTGGTAAGGGGCCCAAAATACATTGTGAGGTTTTATTTTTTGTAATTCAAAGTCTGATAAGCCATCTGTTACTCACCAGCAACTTTGCCGGCCAGTTTTTGTCACTAACAGCCCTACTCAGCCTGCCTGAGCAGCCCAGCCCAACTGTCTTAGAGAGCCACTGTTCCTATTGCTGTCACTTCGGTGAAAGCCCTGATTAGCTCCTTCTAGGACTTTAGATGCAGTGAGACCTGAGTCCTGGATGGCACTGCCCATCTTTGGTATGCTTTATTTGTCAACCTCCATCTTTGCAAATTTGCAAGTGACACCTGGGAGCTCCGTAGACCCCTGGTGGTCATGATCTTGTGTTTGGTGAAGTCAGATTGAGAACAGTTGAAATCCCCAGCATTTACTGTGGTATAGCTGGACCCATCATTTTCTCTGTCATTTCCTTTCCCCTACCTACCCTGGGTCCAGATAGAGCTGGGATATTATATCAGGTCATACGAGGCTGTGGTACCATAGGGTTGTCTTTATTCCAGGTTCTGTCAGTTCCCAATGAGCCCTCTCTCTACTTGGTAATTCATCAGGACATAGTTTGCAACTTGAAAACTGGGGAAGCAGGGGGAAGCAACCGAGGAAAATTTTGTAGATTTTTTTCTTGCCCCCTATTTTTTTTAATGTGACCAAACACTTTTTATAGTTCACTCTTTTCTATTCCAGGCCAATCTCCTTTTATTTATGTGAAGTAAGACATTTATGCCCTCCTGATCCAGCTGCTCTTTCCTGCAGGGGAAATATCATTCTGCATTTAAATGGAAACCTTAAGACTGGACCTGAGCCTGAATCTCCAAGTGAGAAATAAACAAATGTCATTAACCTTTCCAGATAGCGTGCAGACCGTTTGGGGCAAGAGGAGAGCTCATGTACCAAATGTCTGGCTTTTCCAGGCAAAGTCAGATGGAGTAGAGGGTGGCCTGCGACTTTCCCCCCCCCGACTCAACCAAGGGGTTGCTTATGTTTACACAGCAGGAAGAGGAACTCTCTTTCCCCATAGTGGATATACATGAGCTGCCACTCTCAAGGTGATTGGGGAAGAAAATGGCTTTGGTGTGCTTTATTTGTGATTTTTCCCCCTAAGATCAAGTTGGGGCATGGAAAATAAGAATTATTTATGCAGTAGTCCCCCTTTGGGGGGGACTCAGGGCTTGGTCAGCTGTAAGCATGAGGCCCTTGGCCTTCATCACGTCAAGATCTTGGTCATTATTCAGTAAATCTTAATTTTCCATTTCTTTCTCTGACTCTGATCACTGCAACACACAGCTGCTAAAAACATGGGTTCAAGGTTCCCCACAGCATCTTTGCCTTTTTTTCCTTTTTTGTTTTTTAATAATATATAACATTGTTCTGCTTCCAGCTACCATCTATTTTTATTTTCAATTAAGGACAGTTTTATTATTAACAGCTCATCTTTATTGGTTTTTCATCTGAGTTAATATAAGACTTTATAGATATGTATATAACTCAGTGCATGCTTCCATCAACCCCATGGAGTGGCTCTTGTCTTTCTCATTTTACAGGTGCAAAAATTGAGCCCAGAGAGGGAGGTGGGAAAACTTGCCCCAGACCACACAACCAGGAATAGCAGAGTTGGAATTCAGAACTAGGCCATCTCATTCTAGAATTTGTATCCTTAATCCTTGAAGAACAAAAACCAGCAGAGGAGAGTAATGTGGGGAGGTCTCTCATGGTGGAAGGTTGTAGGAAAACACATTTTGTGATTGAAGGAAGAGGCCCTCCCAGATTGTCAGATAGCTCTTCTCTCTGGTCTCGTAGTGCCCCATGTATGGGGTTTCCTTTAAGTCTTTCCGTTTTAGAACTTTTTATAGAAAGTGCTGATACCAGCAGCCTGGGGGTGCTGTCTATGAGTGAAAACCCAGATGATGTCTCCTTTCAGCAAGGGAAACTCTGTTCTGAGCTGCATTTATACATGCTCTGACAACAGTAGGTGTTGAAGTGTGATGTGGGACAAAATGGGCATCGGAACTCTCTCATACCACCCTACCACTGCACTGTTATGGTGCAGTGCGCTTCCACAGAACAGAGCGGCAGAATGCTGGCCCTCCCACCACCCCACATTGGGAAGACAGATGAGAAACAAGCACACATTAAATCAACAAGGTAGTGTCAGATGGAAATAGTCTGAAGATACTAAAATAGAGCAACCTTGGTGACTAGCAGAGAGTGAGGGGCTAGAATGGGACCACCTTACATGCTGCAGGGAACAAAGGACTCTTCAGGGCTGAGGCCAGATTGGTAAAGAGCAAGAACATTTCCAGGCAGAGAACTTCCATGCAAGGGCTGTGAGATGGGAACAAAGGGGCAACCTGGGGGAACAGAAGGGAAACCAGTGTTTCTGGGTGGAGAGCTAGGGGTGAGGCAGGACTGGCTCCTGAAGGTCCTAGTGAGGGGTTTGGCTACAATCAAGACAGTGTTCTAGGGAAATACTTGGGGGCACTTTTCCTGGTAATATGTCACAGAGGGTGAAAAGGATCAGAAATCTGCACGTTAACCTAGGTCTGTCACGGTGTTAAATGATTCTAAAACAGCTTAACGCCACGGGGGCAACATCTCTAATATCACCCAAGTGTGAGGTCCTACCATATCTGCCTTTGGATATTGGCTCAAAACCTGTAGTTGCTCCTTCTGAGGAATTTCCCCCAAGGGCTTCCCCTACCCTCCCTCACTTCTCACCAGCTCTGTATCCTCACATCAAAGTACCCCCTTTTTGCTCAGCCTCAGTTCCATTCCTGAAAGATATACAGTCTGTTAGCCTTAGTGACCTTCTTCTCTTTGTCTTTTCCAAGTCCTTTTATCCTTCAAATTCTCAACATTCTCCTCTTGCTCTGGCCTTTCTGATTAGCTAGTCCCAAGCCCAAGTATTTGCCTATCCGACTCGGGGACACTTTTTCTCCTTTCTCCCACTCCCATTTTGGAATTCTTGGTCTGACCAAGGTTTGTGCCACTTACAGGTGCAAGAGTTAAACTGGGAAGTCATTCAGGTGCTGAAAATTTGGAATTTGCTTGGGTGGTCTGGTGGTTTATTATGAGCAACAGGTCAGAATATTTGAAACCAGGACTGTCTATACATAGGTCCCTTTGTCTGCTTCTCACAGTCATCTCTCAGGTGTCACTTTTGAGTTGTAATTTGACAGGATTTCTATTCAGGCCGAGCTTCACCTACTTTGCAGATTCTCTCTGTGCTGCCTAAACTGAGCAGACCCTACAGTTTTAGTCTCCCTCAGATGAAAGCTGGCCTAAATTGTAGTGAAAGGGGACAGGCTTTACTGAGCACAGGGCACAACATGTGCATTTTCTTGTTTATTCCTCATAAAAACAATCAGGTTATAGTTACCTCTAATTTGAGAAGTGACATTTGACAAATGTTATAGCCAGCCTCCAAGATGGCATCCCACTTCCTGGTATTCAGGCCTCTTTGTTCCCCTCCCACCTTGAACAAGGACAACCCATATAACCAATAGTATATTGTGGAAAAGACAGTGTGTGACTTTGGAGGCTGGCCGTAGAAGGCATGAGAGCTTCTGCCTCCCTTTCTCTCTTGGATCACTTTTCCTGGGGGAAGAGGCAGCCATGTTGTGAGGCCACTCAAGCAGTCCTGTGTTGAGGTCAGAGTGGGGAGAAACTGAGGCTTCCCGCCAACAGCACCAGTATAGCAGCGCTGTGACTGAGCCACTTTAGAGGCAGCTCCTTCCACTCTTGTAAGTCATCAGGTGACGGTGGCCCCAACCAACATCTTCCCTGCAACCCAGTGAGACCTTGAGTCAGAATGACCTAGCTGAGCCACTTCCAAATTCTAAATCCTCCAAAGCTCTGTGAGATAATAACTGGGGTTTTTGTGTTTAGTTGCTATGTTTGGGGGTAGTTTGTTACACATGGTAGGTAACTAATACAGTAAAATTTACCCCCATTTGGTAAAGGTAAATGACAAAGCAGGCTCAGAGATATCAGGGATTTGTCAGGAAATGCCCGAGTAATCACTCAGGCCCACACCTGTTTCACAGAAAAGTCCATGCTCCCACCTTCCTGCATGGCTGCCTGTGGCATCTGACTTTTGACAGGCAGATAATACTAGGTAAAAGCAACAGGCTGCATTGACTTCACTGACTGAATCCTGCAATAGTCCTAGATTTGGGAACCCCAAGACACTGTACGAAGTGCTTGATTTATCAGATTTAATTAAAGCTCCATTCTCACCCAGTTCAACCACAGCTGTCTAATGTTTGGACTTTCACCCTGTGTTTATTTCTAGAAATAAAATCTTTTATTTTATTTACAACACTTAAATCTGCTGCCTAAATAGTCTGTTTCCAGTTAGAACTTTTACTAAGCTTTCTCCACAAAAAAGTTCTTTTCTTTTTTTTTTTACTTTTCTTCTTCCTTTCTCCCTCTCTTCTTCCCTTCCTCCCACACCCCCTATCCCCGTGCCCCACTTCCTCCCTCCCTTCCTCCCTTGCTTCCTTAATTTCTTCCTTTCCTCCTTCTTTCCTTTCTTTCTTTCTACAAAATATAGCTTTGGTGCTAGAATGTAATAGCAACATGCTATTTTTTGAAGCTGACATCAACTGATTCTTAGGACTTTTAGCAATTTATATTGACTGCCATTAGGAGATGCAGGTTCAATTCCATAAGCCTGCCATTTGCATTATTGCCGGACTTGCACATCTGGAGCCCTAACCCATGCTGTCTTCATTTTGAAAAGATATTCTTCCCAGCACAGGCTTTCTGACATCCACCTGTGGAGTCTGTGTTTAGAGACCTGATGTTTCATCCTCTTCTCCAGCAACCACAACCACCAAATTGCCAAGACTTCAGTTTTCCCCACGAATCAGTCTGGTGAACTTGCCAAGCCAAGAGAAAATGAGTACACCCTAATAGTTTTGAAAAGGAAAAGGAAACTCTACATACCAGGCTGCTTTTTCCCCAGATGTCCACTGAATGGTGGCTGGAAGCAGCAGCATGAGGTTTAGTGGGCTGTGGAGGAAAGAGGCTGCCCCTCACCTGTTCTTGCCGCGAATAGCTATGCCCACTCTCTGAAGCCAGTTCTGACACCCAGTTCCAGTTCCTAGCCTGGCAGTAGGTCGGGCCTCCTGATGCCCCCAGCTGGGCTTGCCGTTTGGCCCAGCAAGGGACAGCAGGCCAAACTAGCCAGTCCTCCACTTTCTGTCCCTGAAATAAAGTGGGTCTGTGATACCCGGAGCTCTGTGCTCAGCAGACTCCTCCCCTTGAGAGTTATTCTGGGGAGCAGAAGAGGGCAGGCTGCCTGCTTGGGTTCCATGTGAACATGCTGCTCACTGGTGTGTGTGTGGACTTCTCTTGTTCTAATTACTAACTGCTGAGTCCTTAGGGTTTCCAGCATGAGGGAGAGGGACTTCTATCACTGAACAGAGCTTCTTACAATGGGGATGATTCTGGTTGAGAATGGTTCAGGCCTTGCCCGCATAAGTAATGGTAGTGGGTATTGATCTTATTTTTTTATCCTGTAGCTCAGACTGTTTGAAAATTGTTCGGTGCTGAAATTCAGAAACACATTTCTTATAAGGGATTTCAAGCTCCAGTGAAGCTCTAAGACTTCTCTGGAAATTTGAATCTGAACAATTGCTTTGCAAATGGGATTCATCTAACATTGAGGAGTGAATTTTTAGAGCCTAGGGAAGTATGCTAACCTCTTCTCTGTCCATAAATAAAAATAAAAGGCATTTGTATGTCCCTTATGCGTGGGAAGGAGACCAGAGGGGACACAGGACATGTGGGACAGAGGGTGTAGACAGAAGAAAGCAAGGAAAGGTCATGAACCACGGAAGAATGACCGGAACAGATGGGTGGGCTGATGCTGGGGGGGAGTGGCTTGTCCACACATACAACTAGTAACTGTCAGACTATGAACTGAATCCCATTGTTGTGCTTTGGGTCCAGCCTCCCTTGACCATTCCAGTGTGTATGGGCACAGTGTGTTACTAAGCTGTGCTTTGTACCTGGTTCATGTGTCAGTCCTTCCCTTCTGCAGCCTCTCAGGCCCCTTTCATGAATTAATGAACAGACATGTGGGCATGAAGGAGAGATGGACAAGTTGAATGATTCTAGACAGTTGTCTTAAAGGAAATCACCAGGAAGATGAGTCAACTCAAAGATACTCTTTGAGAACCTATAAGATATGACTCATCTCCTTCTCCCACTCCCACTCCCCAACATGCACGCGCGCGCGCACACACACACACACACACACACACACATCTATAAAGTGATTTACTGTAAGGAATTGACTCACATGATTGTGGAGACTGAGAAGTCCCAAGATCTCCAGGGTGAATTAGCAAGCTGGAGACCCCAAGAAAGTTGATGGTATGGTCTAAGTCCAAAGGCCTGGGACCCATGAAAGCCATTGGTGTAAGTTCCAGTCTGAGGCCAAGTCTGAAGGCAAGAAACCAATATCCTCACCCAAAGACAGGCAGAGAGAAGTAATTATTTCTTTCTCATCTCATTATTCTCCTCAGGCCTTCAGTAGATTGGATGAGGCCCACCCATATTGAGGAGGGCAGTCTTATCCAGAAACACCCCTGCAGGCATGCCTGGAAATAATGTGTAACCAAATATCTAGGCAGTCCATGGCTCAGTCAAGTTGACATGTGAAATTCGCCATCCCACCATCCCACCTGAGTTCTTCAGGTGTCCTGAGTGTGTATCCCTTGGGTTCTGTCTCACAATTTAAGCCTCAGCCTCATGGTAGACACTCCACATCCAGCCTGTTGTCAAATCTGTTTTATTCTTCCAACACAGCATTTTTTGTATCTGTCCCTTCCTTTCAAGTCCACTGACACCATCTGATGCAGATGGTGACTCTTGGGCAACTGGTCAGCCAGAGTCCCCTCACCCCTGTCTTTCTACCTTTTAGCTTTTTATCCTCAAATCCATTTCCACATTGACTAACCTCCTGAATCTTCTTTCTGATGTCATCTTTTACCTGCAAGGCCCATCTTCCATGGTCACATCCTGGTGGCCATTTTCCATTTCTGGATGTCTCTCACCTATCCATATTTCAGCAGAACTGAACAGCTTGTTATGTCTGTCCCCATTTTCTCACCTCTGGACAAATGTATACGTATATGTTGTTCCTTCTGGCTGAAATGTCTTTCTTCTCTTTGTTCACTGTACACCATCTCCCAATTCTGAAAGTACAAGTTGTCTTTGTTTTTCAGGGCTCTATTCAGTGTCACCTCCTGCAAGAAGGCTTCCCTGATTTCATCAGCTGGACACATTTCTTCTTTGAACTCCTGTAGCAGTCTTTCAGTTTTGCTATTGAAGTGTGCAGATGATGAGCTCTAGTAAACTCCTAAACTTGGCTGTCCAAATGGATTCTTAAGTTTATTCGCTTTCTCTGGGTGAGGGAGCAGAGGAAATACATACACTTGTGAGTATCCATTAGCAGTGTGAGGCTTAAATACACCTTTAAGGCAACAAGCAATGTGAAGTTACAGGTTGGTAAATGGTTAACAGCCAAGTGAATTGTACCCTTTTCAAGATCCCAGTGCATTATTCTACAACATGAGTTAAAGTTGGTCCTTCGGTATCTGCACCATTTGCAGGTGTCTTATGTACACACACACACATACACAGAGTTCAGTGAAGAAGCGTAACTAAGTCAATAGCTTTTCTTTGCAGATTAGCAACACTTGCTCCATTTTTCAGGAATCCTCTTATAGTCTCTATGGAATCACCATGTAACAGTAAGGCTTTAAAAAAGAAGAAGAATGATTTTTTTAAGTAGACAAAGAGAGTACAATGAATAATGGAACCAGGGGTCCTCCTTGATCTATGTACCGGATTCATTACCTGAGGCCCTGCTGTTAAGCGGTTTGCATAGAGAAACAGAGTTGCTAAAACACACAATATTCGCTAGTGAATTGAGCACTTGAAAAAAGCAAGCCCCCTTCCTCCACCCTTCCCTGCTTAACAATAGCATCTCTTTCCACCCGTTATATCAGTCTTTTTGTCCAGTTTATGGCTATTTGTTGGACAGAGTATCATCCCACAGAAATGCAAATCTCATTAAGCTGACGTTTTGGAGAACTGCTTACACCCCATACACAAAAGCATCACTAAATGAGGACCTCACAATTGAGGGTGAACATAAGACAAGGATGATGACACAGATTCTATATCATTGTAAAGAAAATGACTCAAATAATGAAGGATTAGTATTAGAAACTTGGAAAACTGGACAAAACCCTTGAATATTTTACCCCAAACTCTGTATTGTTGTGGGAAAGGGGACATGAAGGGGCATTGTTATTGTGAGTTTTCTACTGAGTTATGGGGAAGTTATACTAAGGGACAGTCAACACTAGATCCCTCCCTCATTCATTATAACAAACAGGGCATGGTTGTTCTTAGAACATAAATTTTTAAGGAAACCCTATGTCTCTATTTTATTTTTCAAGATGAAATCTAAGTGCAGCCTTTTTATGCATCTTTCCTTCATTTCAGTCTACATGAAGTTATCTTTCCCCTCTTCAGGTTATCCCCATGTATATCATATGTAAATAATAGAATTTTCTATCTCTGAAAAAGAACTTAGAGATTGAAAAGCATGTGGTTTCATGACTTGGTGAAGGAGGTAACAGTAAATGAACTTTGTGGTGTTTGCCATCAAATAGAACAAGTATTTTTTCATCTTGATCATAACTATGGATCCTTGATTTATGCTCACTGAGTCAATATGCTGGTGTTGGATCGCATACCAGGAAACTCAGGTGGAAAAATGTTTGTTTTCCTTATAAGCCAGCTATAGTCAGTTGCTGAGTCCCGATGAAATAAAACTTTTCCCGAAAGTTGTTGCCTTTTTCTTATTCTTTATATTCTTTTTCTTTTCTTCTTCTTTCTCCACCTCCATTGTCCTCCTTCTCCTCTTCTTTTTTTTTTCCTTTTTGGGTTTTGTTCTGTTGGGGGCTTTGGTCTTAGTTTGTTTTTACCAAATATTATTTCACTTACGCAGAGATAGATTGGGATCTTCTAGCTTCCTTTCTCTTCTTTAGATGTAGAAGGTGAATACTGAAAATGACCTTAGTGATGAGCTAACCTACCCCGCTCATATTAAAGATGAGAGAACTCTGGTTAGAGACAGAATGGTTGAGCTGAATCGGGCTCCTGTCCGATCCATTCGTGGTTTTAATCCATGTCCTCTATGCCACATCCTGCTTCCTAGTGGGAATGGCCATGACAGGTAATGACACAGAATCTAGGAACACCAGATCTTGGAACTTTTCCCCCTGTATCCAATTTTGTATTCCCTAGAAGTAGACCTTTAGACAAAGATTCAAGAGCAAGTAATTAATTTTGGGACTGGACCCCAGGAAACCCGAATGTGAGAGAGGCAAAGGAGATAAAGAATCACCCACAGGTGTGCTGTCAAGCAGGTTACTGTCCTAGACAGCTGGGACTCAATCCTATGGGAAAACTCTGGGAGATGGTGGGAAACAACACACATCAGCATTCTACCCCATCAGTGAGAGAGTGGGGGTATGTACATACCTACTCCCATTAGCCCATTAGGGCTTTTCCTCAGAGGTGTGACTCCCCAATACTTCCAGCCTGGCCCATGTGAAGGTAGAGTGGAGAATGTTGTGGCAAAGATGCTGGAGTTTGGAAGCCCAGCTTATGTGCGTGGAAATGGTTGATACTGATGGGATATG
The DNA here is from genome assembly GCA_003697995.1 of Taxidea taxus jeffersonii. Classification (NCBI taxonomy): domain Eukaryota; kingdom Metazoa; phylum Chordata; class Mammalia; order Carnivora; family Mustelidae; genus Taxidea; species Taxidea taxus. Next base: position 33,423 of record RCUC01167448.1, on the reverse strand, counting down.
GGCAGAGATTAGCTATGTCTTCCACACAGTATCACAGAAATACACCATGGAGAGGATAGGAGCCTCTTTCCTGCTCTCAGGGAGGAAGATACTGGTTTTACAGATACTAAATTCCTTTTCCAAGAAGGATAAGAGGAAGAGGGAACTAGTACACATGACAGCCCTAAATGTAAGTGACTTCCTTTCAGCAGGAATCCTTTGTGGCAAGTCTCACCAACACACACACACACACACACACACACACACACACACACACACACACAAAAACAGCAAATTCAGTAGGTTTGTGGATAAGTTTAAGATAAAAGGCTAGTCTTAGCCAGGCTATCTCTACAGCAAGAATCTATGCTTTTCTGCCTGTTTTCCCACCTTTAAAATGTTGGGTAAATCCATCACTGACCTGGTTCTTGGAACAGAGAGGAAAGGAAATGATTGCTGCATGTTCAGAGATTCTTTGAAAACAGTAATCAGTCTGATATCTCACCTAGGATTCCTGATATCTCAGTCAGGGAACGCCAGACAGAATGACCCATACACAAATGATTATTGCCATTTTCACCTATAAAGCTACTGGAGACCAGAATGACATGAGGAAATTTACCTGACTGATCTGAGCCTTTGTCAACGCCATACCTTCTCCAAAGGCTTTTGGACCTCTGGGAATTCAGGTAGTTATGCCTCTTCAGCCACTTTCCACAAATCAAAACTTCTTCCTGAGTGAAAAGAACAAGAATGTAGAATCTGAGGGTTCAAAGGCACACCTCTCAGTGCAAATTTTCTCCCAATATAGTATCCCTTGAATAGATTCTTGATCCCACTCTAATCAGGCGTGTGCCCCTTCACTTCCTATAACTGCTCTCATCAAAGTCACAGTGACCTCCAAGTAGCTAAATCTGAAGCTGATCAGAAGCCTTCTCATTTGCTGTAATGTCAGTGAGTTGTTCACTCCTGGGGAGACGACTTTTCCTTGGCTTCCAGGCTCCACACAGCCCTGGCTCACCTCCCCGCCACTCTCCCTCAGTCTCCTCGGTTTGTCCTCATGTCCCCAATGGACAAAAAACCAGAGTGCTCTGTCTTGTGATCAGTTCTCTTTTCTCTCCACACTCATTTCCAGGCTTGTGGCTTTAAATGCCACCCACATGCTATGATCCTAGACCCCCATCCCCAGTCCCTTATAGGACATCTCAAATATGTTCAAACCTGGACTCCTGACTTCCTGCAAATCTGTTCTTCCCATGGTCTTTCTTATAAGTACATGGTATCTCCATCTTTGCAGAGGCTGAAAGAAACCTTGGAGTCATTCTTGGTGACTCAAGACCCGGTAATCCATGTCCAGACTATCAGGAAAACCTCTTGGGTGTACCTTCAGAATACATCCAGAATCTGACCCCTTCTCCCCACCTCCACAGCTGCCATCCTGGACAAGCCACCGTCGTCCCTCCTCAGGATTGCTGCATAGGCCCCTGGGTGGTTTCCTTTTTTTTTTCTTCATGCTTTCCATTCTGTGCCCCCACAGAGCAGCCAGAATGACATTTGAAGGTCTAAGGGGGAGTGTACCACCACTCAGCGTAAGCTCTCCATTAGGCTCCTGTCACACTCAGAGTGAAAGCCAAATAATGGCCTCTAGGGCCCTCTGACCTCATCTGCTAGAATTTGCCCTTCACTTTGTTCTCTGGCCTCACTGGCCTCCCCACTGTTTCACAAACACACCTCGTGCCCCTGCCTTTGCACCTGTTCTTCCTCCCTTCAGGAACACCCCTGCCTCAGACATCCACACGCTCACTTTCCCATGTCCCTCATGCACTATTCAAATGTCTCCTCTTGTTAGATCTTCCTTGGTCAGTGTGCTAAAATGTTCACACATGTCCCCACTCAGAACTCTCAATCCCCTTCCTCTGCCTCATTTTTCTTCATAGTGCATATCATCATAAACATGCTATATAATTTACTATATATTTATTTATTATACACCCTCATCCCATGGGATGTGACTATCACCAGGGGCAGGCAGGTTCACTGATATTGCTTTCTGGTATACCCCCAGTGCCTAAACAATGCTGGGTATCTGTTTGGCAACTGACTGATGGAAGAACAGACATCACAATCAAGTGCCCATCCACCCTCAATGGCTTGTCATTCAGTGATACAGAGCTTACAGTTTTGCAAAGTGCTCCTATTATGAATTTTTGGAAGATTTCTTTCTTACAGTATTCAGCTCAAACATCCCTCCCTAGACTGTGTGGAAACTGGTCCCATTTCTCTGCCTTATCTGCCAAAAGAAAATAGATCTCTTTCCTCCTTAATCAATAATGAAAGTCAGATCTCACATGGACCCTTCAGATGGACTCTCAGGTTTTAGTTCAAAATGGGAACTCCTCCCTCATTCTCTGTTCACCCAACTGCTCTTCTGGAACTTTGTCTCAAGACACACATGTCCCACCTTTGGATGTTAACCCATTGTCAGTGTCTCCTCCCCAGAGTGGGATCCAGATTCTGCACCAAACATGGAGCCCAACCCAGGCCTTGAGTTCATGATACTGAGATCATGACCCTAGACAAAACCAAGAATCAGAAGTTCAACCGACTGTCCCACCCAGGCATCTTGGCTCTCACTCTTGGCTCACAGGAACTTTTGAGCTGCTCAGCCTCCAGGTATTTTTCCCATGCACCACCCTGTCCTATATTTAGGTATGAGATTCTTTGCATTCATTCCTCCCACATCACCCTTGTTTGTCTTGGCATAGGCTACTAACGTCATGATTCTCTCCCGTAGTGCATTTCCATCTCCCAGGTGTCCACACATCTGATAAGCAATTTCAATAGTGTGATGAGGGAGGAGGCAGTTCGCCTCTGGTGAGTTTCCAGGGAAGATTGGTCTTCCTCCAACTCATAGATATGAGCGCTGATGAAAACAGGGCTGGAGCAGGTGGCCCAGCGCCTCCCACCAAGAGTGTTGATCATGTCTGGGTAGGTGACAGCTTTGAGAAATTCCTGACTGCAAGAAAGTAATTGACTGACCACCCTGGCTGCTGTGTTCTGAAATCCATCATGGCATTTAGGCCAGGGCAATGCTTCCCACAGGTCTACTTCCAGGGATACTAAGTAGTTCTGGGAGACCCAGGACTCCTCCGACCCATGAGCCAAACTCTTATGATCTAGACTTAAATCCAAAATGTGGACTGCACTCTAAGACACTTCTACGACCCAAACTATCTGCAGCCTCTGTTGAGTCCGGTAACCCCCACTGGGCTCTACAGTCAAGCAAAATGGGCTTTTATATTCTTTGCCATTTCTGTAGAACTGTAGGGGTTGGCCAGAGTGGCATCTTGAAAAGATTGGAAGTAAGATTAAGGGCTTGGAATTTGGAATCCTGCTGTGAGGACTGAATCCATTTCTGCCATCTGCTCCATGGGTGACTTTGAGCAAACTGGACAAATTATTTAAATCTGTGCCTCAGTTTCCTTATCTGTTAAGTGGATTAATAATAATAGTTTTACCTTGTTGGGTCATTGTAATAGTTGCATGAATTGATACACATAAAGCACCTAGAATGACACCAAGTATATAGTAAATATTTGGTAAAAATGACCCTGCAAATATACTTGTGCTCATGCAGTATCTTTCTCCTAGAAGGCCCTTCCTGCCTGGCCCAAGCCCTTCCTTTCTGGGGCAGCTGCAGGCCCATCAACACTCCTTCATGCAGACGTTGGTGTTTACCCCAAAACCTTGCCCTCGATCCCATTCTGCTTGTCTTACCCACTGTACACGTGTCATTCTGGGTCACCACACTGGCCTATGGGCACTGGGAGAACAAGCACTATCACTCAAACTTCTGTTTCCCAACCAGTGCACATTACACAACAGGCTCTTATTAACCAAAGACACACTGCAAATTGTGGACCCAGAGAAGTGCAGTAACACTCTGAGGCCCCTCTGGATACCACATGGATTCTGATTAAAATGCCAACAGCTCTGCAGCTGCCTGTGATCTTGCTTCTGTTGACCCATGTAGATCCCCGACTTGGATCACTCTGCTAAGTACATAAAGACTGGTTCTAAATAGTGAGGCTGAGTTAGTAGGAGTGTTCAAGGAAGATCAGATGAGCTACTAGGTTAGCATCTCACAACCCAAATTAAAATTTGCTGGTGATATGTGTGTGCGTATATGTGCTTTGATTAGTGATCCTTTTCATCATCCAAATCATAATCTCTTTTTTAAAGCTATAATCTTCTAAGCTTTAATTTCACTGACTATGAAGTCTTTACCTTCATCCACACAGATGTAATAAAGATCATTTATGGGATAGATCATTCTCACCAAATGGTTTGATCCCTTTACCAGTTGGTTTTCTTGTTGTTGGGCTCAGTTTGGCTTAGGTTTCTTTTTGTCCTGTTTTAAAGTCAGGGAGAGACCAAGCCGAGCCTAGACATTTTAAACAAATTAATTAGGTGCTGCCAGTGGTTGGGTTTTCTGCAGACAAACACTGAGACAGAGTTTTAGGTGCAAGCTGTTTTTTAGGGATTAATACCTGTGAAGGGAAGAGGGAAGAAGTTGAAGTCAAGTTGTGATTCAGGCTCTCCAAGACTTGGCTAAGCACGCAGAGTTCTGGAACAAATCTGGGCCCAAACTTCCCAGCCTATGTACCACTGCCTCTCTTAGTCAGTGAGTGAATGCCACCCAGGATGGATGGTGACCTCAAGCAAGACTGCTGTCTGCAGAGCCAGCCCAGGAGAGATGACAGCTTGAAGCCACTCATCCACACTCCTGTGGCTGGGCAGCAAGCCCTTCCCAGAAAAGAGTTTGAGTGTGACCTCTCCGTGCTTCCCACCTGTGGTCCAGCAGAGCAGTCCAGGACCTCTGAACATTCACATGCACCCAGTAGGGGACAGTGTGTTGGGGAAGAACGGTAGGTTCTTGGCCACATTTTGGCAAGTGCTCTGACCTCCCAGTTCCCAGGCCCTTTGTCTATTTTGAAACAGCTGGCCTAGACTGGCACACTGATGCCAAGGTCACCCAAACAGTGGGCACCTGAACTAGAAATGAAGCTTCTGTGTTGAAATGACCCTGAAGGAAATGGGTCCCAGTGAGGGTCTGGTTATCCAGAGGGAATTGGAAGGCCTAGGAGCCATTTAGGAATTTTGATCAATTGATGTTGAGCCACATCTGTAAGAACATCAGCTCCTTTCCAGCATCACACTGTCCTGATGTCTTCTTCAGCCAAGAGCCCAAGTGTGGTTCAGACCAAGGTGCTGCTTTTGCAGCTGAGAACTCCCTCCAGCGTCTCTTTGAGGCATGGGAAGAAGGAAAGGAGCAAATCACCTCGGCAGATGCCTCCAGCCCCCCCCCCCCCAGGATAGGATAACTATTGGCCACTCACCCACTCTTTTATTCAGCATTTATTGGGTACCACCTAATGGTGAACCAGACCAGTGAAGCCTGTGTCCTTGTGGGCCTTACATTTGGGTGGAACATACAGCCTATATGCACCATGCAGAATACTGCATGCCGGATTAGATGGAAATGGCCCCAGCCTTCAGAGCTTATAGTCCTTTGGACAAGGTTCCAAATGAAACTGGTTGATGAGGTATGAGAATGGGTCATGGAGAGGACCTGATGGCTTCTGTGCCAGTGCATTTGTGCCCCCCCCCAGTAGTTAAGAAGAAAACACATCCCTAGAGTACTTTGAAGTGTTACTCAGAGATGTTAGGCAAGAAGCCCACAAGGTGGTGGCAGCCACGGACATACATCCAGGCCCTTCTTCCCACCATACTCCATCATTGGCCAGCAAGGAACAGAAGCAGCCTCCCAGTCTTGAAGCAGCAGAGCTTTGAGATGTCTAGTAGAGGTGACCTTGGCATTGAGGCCTTTTCTTCTCACATGGGCACATGGGACATCAACCATGATGTTTGTTTCAGGGTAGATCTGGGAGGGTAAATGGTGGTGGAAAGAAAACTTGAGTTTGGGAGGACAGTTCTGGGGTTCCCTCTCTGAAGTCTAGAGCAGGGAAAGTCTCCTGGGAGAAGTCTGCCATCCAAGGTCTGTATCCTGAGCCACCCACCTGCCAACTTATTCTCATCCATCACCAACTCCATAACTTTCTGTTTCTCACAGCAGCAACTGTAAAAAGAAAGATTTAATAAAAAGAACAGGGGTATCCCAGCAGGAATTTCTAGTGCCTGGTTCAGCCAAGGCTGTATATTATATAACTTCAGGGTAATGAAGTCAGGGAGGCTCTGGAGGACTCTGTGACTTCTTTTTTTGATCTCCAACTTCCAAGCCAAATCCCAGGGAGCTTTAAAACTCCCCTCATCCTATTATAAATAATCTCATTTCAAGTGGGTTTTCCCCCTCACTTTGAATTGCCTTCTCCTCTCATTTCCCTTGAGCATCCTCCTTGAAATTTGCAGGTGAGGAGTGCCAGCCTGTCTTAAAACACATTGTTTTACTAATTGTGGGGAAATTTGGGGAAGAGAATCACTGATGGGAACCCCCACTTTCCAGACCCAGAGTAGAATGGCTGAGAATGTGGGCTAGAGTCAGGATACCTGGGTTCAGATTCCTGTGTCACCATGCATTGGTCTGCTAGGGGCCTAACTAAGTATCATAGACTGGGGTCCTTAAACAACAGAAATATTTTTGCTCACACTCATGAAGGCTGGGAGTCTGAGATCAAGGTGCCAGCTGGGTTGGTTTTGTCTGAGGCCTCTCTCCTTGACTTGTAGATGGTCATTGATCTTCTCGCTATGTGTTCATGTGGTTTTGCCTGGATGCATGTCTGTGTCCTAATCTCTTATACAGACACCAGTCATGTTGGATTAGGACCAATCCACAGGACCTCTTTTTCCTTAATCATCTCTTTAAAGGCCCTATCTCTAAATTCAGTCACATTCTGAGATACTGGGGATTCAAACTGAAACATATATATTTGGGGAACACAATTCAGTGCATAATATCCATGTACCAACTAGGTGATCTTAAGTAAGTATTTTTTATGCCTCATGTGCCTCTGTTTCTTCATCTGAAAAATGGGCACAGTGATAATGCCTACCCCGTGGAGCTGCTGTAAGGACTAACTGGATAGAACAGTGTCAGAAATTGTTATTTCAGAGGGAAGCAGAAGAGAATCTCAAGGGATGCCTGACTCGGTCCTCAGAATTGAAAGAGTCTGTAGTCAACTGTTTGTACTCTTTGGAGTTTGGAAGGTTCAGATTCCCACAAACCAAAATGCAAACCCATGGCAGGGTAGACCATCAGGGTAGACCAGAGCTCCCAGCCTCCTCCCCAACATTGCTTCCTGGCATCCATACATATCCCCAAGCCACTCCTGCCCAACTGTGGTGGCTTGAGATAGCAGCAATTTCCTTTACCTTTCTCTTATTCAAAAATAATAGCCTATTTAGCTTCTCCTTGACGGTGGGCTGCCTAGTGCTTCACTTCCATAAAATAGAGTGAGAGGGAAATGATACTGCCTGGCTTTCAAAACTGGATCAGAATAGGGCTTCCCCCGCTCACTGTCAAGGTTCTCAGGACAATGACTTTGGAGTCCTGAGCCACCATGAAAGAAGTGTAACTATCTTGAGCTGCCATGCTAGAGAGACACTACAAGGATAGAAAGAGAAGCCCAGGGAGCCCCAGATTTCTTACTCCAGCTATTTGAATGTTTCCAGCCCAGAGCCAAACAGGAGAATAGGTAATCTTCATCTGATTGCAGTCCCCAATCCTCAAGCCACACCAACATTGCCAGCTAGAACAGATGAGTTCTCTCCATGGATCTATAGGATCTGTGAGCATAGAAATGGTTGATTTATGCCATCACATTTTGGAATAACTTGTTATACACGTGACATATCTGGGGCACCAGCTTAGCTAACATCCAACCCCTTTGGGTAGCATTTTGTGGGGTGTTCTTCTGGGCTGCAGCCCCTCCCTTTGATGCATTATATGATAAGGAGTTTTAGGCCCCATTTGGGTTTGGGTTTAGGTTATTGGAAGCTGACAGGAGGAACTGTAGTTTATTGCCAATGACAGATGATAATCTTAAGAGAAGAGCAGTTCTGGTTATGGCTTGTCCTGCAAGTAATAAAGTGTGGGTACAGATTAAATTATGGCAAAGTAATATCTTAACTGAGAGGAAAGTTGATCAAAAAGGAAAAATGGAAGGTGGGGGATAAGTATGGTTTAGGGCACTTCGTCCTGTAGAGGGGGAAAAAAACACTTGGAACCCACCAGAAGTCACAAAACCCCTGCTACTTTGCCCCACACAGCCCACTCCCACCTCACAAAGGCCCTCCTTTGCATTTTCAGAGGAACTAGACCAGTTTTCCTTGGTTGACTCACTCCATAATCCCCAAAGTTAATTCAGCAACTGGGAATCCCGTCAAAATCTGCCTAGCCTGAGGGTCTTGCAGTGCATCCAAGCTATAATCCTGCAAAGCCTCCCATGTCATCTTGACTAGTTAAGCAGATCTTTTTATCAACAGGGCAGCTTCCAGCATGTTAGAAATAAGATTAAATGGTGATTCTTTTCCCTTTGGGATAAAAGAAATGATGAACTGGGGAGTCTTAAGAGCCTATGTGCTGTCAATCTTCTTTGGGGTGAGGCTTGAAGAGATAATGATTGCACTTGAGCATCTCAAGTTCAGAGCTCTTCAAAACCAGTACATTCTGCAGTGCTCTGTCATGGGAAACCATACAGATGGCAAGAGATTAGGCATTCTTGAGAGAAAGAGACGGGAAGAATAAGAACTGACATTACCAGACCTTGACACTGAAGCTTTGAAAGCAAGACAGGAGTTCATCTGGGGGGCAGGCAGCTGCAGCTGTCATCTGATGTCCCTGGGACACCCAGCACATTAGTGAAGGAAATCAGATGAGACCCCACCTGCTGGGACATGATTGGGTCTTCTGTCTTGTGTTTGCAGAGCAAATGGATGGATAATTCACTTGTTCCTTACCAGAGAAATGAGATGTGGGGTTCTGTCCTAGCATGAGAAATCAGAAGGGAGAGCATTTGTCGAGCTGGAAAAAGCTGCAACTCTGGCCTTGTTGTAAGTCTATGTTACCTGGAGAAAGAGAAGGTTGAGTTTCCTGGCTCTCATTCATCTGCCAGAGTAAATTTTGGCAAAGCCCAGAGACATTTTTCAAGGGGCCTATCCTAGTGTCCTGCTGAATGACAGTATCACTGGCTCTGAAAACGTTTCTTACCTGAAAAGTACAAGTGTTAAGAGCTGCTGGTCTCTTTCTGGTATGGGTTTGATTTGAGAAGTGCCTGTAGGATTTTCTATTCTTTCTTGAGCAGCCAATTCCATTTCCCAGACTCTTCACTCTCACTGTCTGGAGATAATAAAATGAGGCAAAGAACGTAATTTCTGACCCCCCCTAAATCCCACCAAACTTCCTGTTTTTAAGGATCCCTCCTGATGCATATCTGTTTAGCTGTGCCTTCCTCTGTTCTGGCAGCGGTCCTGTATGGATGCTTGAGTGGATTCCCAGAGATTGACATTACCAAACCAACAAAGTCAAAATGGGCTCATTTCCCCCCTAGATCTCTTAGCTCCTTGAATAGTTATCCCACCCGCCCCCCCTCAGCAGTAGCCCTTAGCCTTTAGACCTAATTTCCTCAGACATGGATATGGGTGAAGGGTTTTGTTTTATTATTATTTTTTTTTACTAAGGATACTTAATATTGTTCACCCATGCAAAGAACTGGATTTTGGCATTCTTTCTCAGAGTGTGTTGATTCTGGTCTCTTCAGGAATCATATCTAGTTCTCAAATATGCAGTGAAGTGAAGTGTTCCTCTTTATGAGGACTTACACTCCAAATTTTGAGGTACACCCCAAATGTCTGTTTACATATAGACCAGCATTTCTCAAACTTTAATGCACAAGTGGATCACTGGGGATCTAGTTAAAATGCAGATTCTGGGGGCGCCTGGGTGGCTCAGTGGGTTAAGGCCTCTGCCTTCGGCTCGGGTCATGATCCCAGGATCCTGGGATCGAGCCCCACATTGGGCTCTCTGCTTGGTGGGGAGCCTGCTTCCTCCTCTCTCTGCCTGCCTCTCTGCCTACTTGTGATCTCTGTCATGTAAATAAATAAAATCTTAAAAAAATGCAGAGACTGGTTCCCATGGTCTGGAGAAAGGGCTGAGACTCAGCATTTTTAACCAGATGCTGAGTAACACTGCTGCCCTACCTCAAACAACACCAAGAACAAGGCTATAGGGAATATCCAGTCTTCTGCTCTTACCATGCTGCCCAGAACCACTTGTTCCACCACCTTTCCTTCAGAAACTCTCCTCTCAGCTGATCTGCTTATGGCGGCAGATCATTGTCATTAGGCACTGAAGCCCAGAAATGCCAAATCTCCTGGTGTTGCAAAGGTAGACCTGTGGCTCTTATCAGCCCTTCTATCTAATGTCAGGGATCCATTGAGCTCCTTCTTTTGCAGACATCAAGGAAGATGCAAGGAGGTGATGGGTTCCCAGGGGCTCTTTTAGGCAGCTCCTATAAAGTTCCTGCTGTGCACTTGCAAAGTCAAGGACACAGGAAGAGTACCAGATGAGAAATCAAGATGAGGAGGCACCTGGGTGGCTCAGAGGGTTAAGCCTCTGCCTTCGGCTCAGGTCATGATCTCAGGGTCCTGGGATGGAGCTCTGCATCGGGCTCTCTGCTCAGCGGGGAGCCTGCTTCCTCCTCTCTCTCTGCTTCTCTGCCTACTTGTGATCACTGTCTATCAAGTAAATAAAAAAATAAAAATAAATAAATCAAGATGAGTACTGAAGCACAGGATTGCACTGTGGCAGCACCACAGCTTTCAGGAAGTTGGGAAGAGCCTTTGGAGATTGAGGCAGGATGGGGAGCTGGAGCTTGATGCTGAAATGTTCCAAGACGGTGATCAGAGTTAGCACACACTCTTCAGACAAATGAGATTGGGCATTAAGAGGCTAGCTTGTTGGTAGCTGAAAGTCAATGGAATACAGAAGAGGGAAACTAAGGTTTAAAGGAATACAAAAGAGGGAAACTAAGGCAAAAATGCTTGGGTAACATCTGGAGTGTCTCTCTGAGTGATCTGGTACCAGTGCTTAAAGGTCATCAAACCAGCAGCCATAATTCACACCCTTTTGTGAAGAGTTTCTGATCAGAGAGAGCTGAAAAATGACAAATCTGTTTCAGGGGACACAGTCCAGAACACTTACACTCTCGTTCTTTAAGTGTAGACTTCTGAGAAGGCCTTTTGCAACACACCCTGCTTTTGTCTAAACTGGGGAATAGCATATCTGAAAGCAAACTTCACATTCCAACTATCCTGGATTATTTTCCAACCCTGGAGCATAAAAATGAGTTCACATGAGTTCAGTTATAAATATTTTCTGCTTTTTGTTTTGGTTTGGGTTTTTAAACAATAGGAGGCACCAAATGTTGTGACTTGAGTTCTGAGTCTCTCTAATCAAGCAGGAGAAGGGGGTTCCTATCAGCAGCTGCTGCATATTCTAGAACTTGCCGAGAGGCTTGAAAATGCCACAGGCCTATTGTACTAGTGCCCGTTTTCTTTGGATGTTGGCAACTCTTTTGCCATAAAAACCTTCCTCAGAATAAGTGGCTCTTGGCCCTGGAAATGTAACCTCTATCATTCTATATGCTGACTGCCAACACCTGGTTTGCTCAGTTCTGAAGCAGAAGCTGCAGGAGGGACAGCAAGCCTGTGGTTCGTGTTGGAGAGGCTTGGCTTCTCTTTTTAATGAGTAGTATTTATTAAAGCTTCATAATGTAGTGGAGTTGACCAGCACACTACCCTCTAGAATTGTACTGCCCAGTTCAGCAACCACTAGCCACATTTAAGATTAATTAAATTGCGTGATTTTAATTAACTAAAATTTAATTTAATTTTGAAATTCAGTTCCTCAGTCACACCAGTTATATTTCAAGTGCTTAGTAACTCCATGGCAATAACAGTTACCATATTGGACAGTGCAGACTATAGACCATGTCCGTCACATTACCACATCGATCTCTGTCATCACAGAAAGTTCTGTTGGATAGCTGTTCTAGAAGCTAAGCACACATGTTGTCTTGATACCCAGTGGTGGGTAGGAAATGGGCCTGCCAGAATGTGAGCAGAACATCTGGAGAAGAAGAACAAATATATGTCCCTAACAGGAAAGACCACACCTGTATCATCCAGGGGTCTGAGCTAACTACCAACAGCTGCAGACGGCTGGTGGCCAGCTACATCCCCGTGGCTCCAGAGAAAGAGAAGGAGTTGAAGAGCACACTTTATCCTCCACAAAAGCCCCCTTTGTTGAACTGGATTAACAACTCATTCTCTTGTCAGAAGTAAGGACATAGACATCCCTCAAAAAAAGCCAAGGCTTTCATGAAATCTCTTCAGGTCTCATCTCCTATTACTTTTCTTCCAGAACTTACTTGCTTTGCCTCCAGCTCTGGTTTTGAGGCCCCTTTACCTGGTATCTGCCTTTCTTCCTTGTCCCATCTCTCTGATGCTTTGATAGGACTCTCTGCTTGGTTGGATCTTGATGTGGCCTCTGAGGATCATTTTTCCAAAGTTTCTCAGTGACTGTTCTGCAGGCAGAGGGCCCAGAATCCTGGATCCCCGCCACTTATTTACCAGGGAAGGGGGTTTAGACAGGTTCTCAGTGTCAAAATAATGTTGTTTGTTTGAGTCAGCTATTGCTGTGTAACAACTACCCCTACATCTCGGTTGTACAAAACAATAAGCGTTTATTTCGTATACAGACATTCTGGGTCCCAGACTGAGACAACAGCAGCTATCTTCTTGTGGCAGTGGTAAAAATACAATAGAGCAAGTAAAATGCCAGACCTCTTCATTATAGGCTCAGAACTGATGAACCCTCACTTCCACTCTCATTCCAGCATCCAAAGAAAGTACATTCTACATTTTATAAGGAGAACTACAAAGTTATGTGGAATCGAGTATAGATCCAGAATGAAGAATCAGAGCCAACAGTTCAGTCTGAGACACTGCTAGACCACTTATCCAGATCTTGAGAAGAGAAAATGAGCTGGTTAATAAGTCATATAGCTCATACTCATTGAGTTCTAATTCTGTGGATGAGTGCTGCATAGTATCAGTTATCTATTGCTGTGTAATGAACTATGGAAAAATTGACTTAAACAACCATTTTATTTTTTTTCTTTTAAACGTGTTTTTACTGTAGTGTAGTTGACACACAATATTCCATTAGTTTCAGGTACAACATAGTGATTTGACACCTCTAGGTGTTATGCTGTGCTCACCACAACAGTAGCTACCATCTGTCACCATACAACATTATCACAAGAGCATTGACTGTATCCCTATGTTGTATCTTTCACCCCTGTGATTTATTCATCCCAGTTATGGGATGAATAATTTCCACTCCCGTCCACCCCATTTGACCATCCCCTCCATCTCTCTCCCCTCTGCCAACCATCAGCTCTCTATATTTATGGATCTATCTGTTCTTCCTTTCTTGTTTGTTCATTTCATTTTTTAGATTTCATGTATAAGCAAAATCATCTGGTATTGGTCTTTTTTCATCTGACCTATTTCCCTTAGCATGGTACCTTCTAGGTCCATCCATAGAACAACCATTTTATGTAGTTGATGATTCTGTGGGTCAGTAATTAGAGCTAAGTTCAGTGAGATGGTCCTTCTGGTGTGGGCTTCTCTTGACTGGATTTGTTGAATGTCTCAGGCTGAGAATGCTGCACCTTACATTCTCCAGCAGGCTAGCCCAGGCTTGCTCAAATAATGATGGAAGAACTCCTACCGAGAGTCAGGCTCAAGGCCTCTAGAGACTGAGGCTTGGAGATGGTACCCCACCATTTCTACTGCATCTTAAGACTAAAAGACAGAAGCCCAGATTCAAGGGAGGGAGTAGGGAATCATTTCACCTTTTATTGATAATAAGTAATCTTGGCTCCATTTTGCGGTCTATTGGATGGACCTAGCATATATATATTCCATGATTGGAAATAAAAATATGAGAGTTTAACAAGTAATACATTATATGTTAATTTTAAAAAAAATATGAGGTTTACTCCACATCCAAAATTTACTATATAGAGGTATCCTGAGGAATGCAAAGCAAAAGTATGGGTGGAATTCAGAGAAGGATATGTCTCTTTCCTCAATTTCTCCCCATGCAGTGGGGCATCATTGCATGTCCTATCTTACTTGAAGAGACAACATTAAAACCATGTTGACATTACACGATATATTATGATAGCCGCCAATTATTAATCCAACATCGCACCAGCAATTCCATGGGTCTGAATTTACCAAGACAATCCCCATGTGTATCTGTCTTCAACCAATACCACCTGTCAAGTCTTTTCTAAGAGATGGAGTTGCAGCTGCTAATAACAACTGCCAACAACAGCTGTGACGATAACATTAATCCCCAAGATTCTATAATTTCTTTCTGGGAGCCAAAGTGACTGCAAGCATATAGTGTGTCACTGATCCCTACCCTACAGGAACAGGTGGCCACAAGTGAATGCAAGTAATAAGTCCTTGAAATATATATCTTTTTCATGGAGTCCTAGTTCTCTGCTTCATTCTACTAAGAGTTTTAAAGCAACATTCTCCTTCTTCAGACATTTTTTATCTATTCATCTGGTTGAAATTTCTTTTGGACTGCCCTTTCTCTATCTCTGCTGAATTTATTCTTCCCATTTGTCTGTGGGAATAATATTGTTCATTTTCCATCACTTTAGTCTACCTGCCCATAGCTTTGTATGGCGTTAGTGAATCTGTTTTAGTAATATTTACTATTTTTTAATATTACTTAGATTTATAAAATATTTCAACTTTGTCACTTACTCCACTAAAAATGTTCCAGAATTTAGAACAAAAGGGAAATTAACATTTATTGAATACCGCCTACATCCAAGCTCCACAATAAGACTTATAATTCTGCTCGTCCTCCCATGTTCATCCTCTATCCCTTGTGTAAGGCATAGCTTATTACTTTTGTGTTTCAGCTAAGAAATTTGGGGCTCAGATCAGGGAAGCACTGGCCTAAGTCCTAGAATGAAAGTGAAGAAAAGCAAGAATATTATTCATGTCACTTGTCTTGATGATAAAGCTGTGACTTAAGTTACATATAGAGAAAGTCATAAATTTTTGTACTTTGTTCATAGTAAGGGACAAAAAAATGGTGTTTTATTGAACAGAATAAAATCCATCTTTAGAACAACAATGCAGCTTATTTCAACAGTAAGTGATTACTTCTTTGTTCTATCCTCCTGGATCTGAGTAGGTCCTCCCAGGGAAACATAACAGACATTAAACTCAAGTAATTAGTGCTTCCTTGTAAGTGGTTATTTCTCAATTCCAGCACTCTGTATACACCACAACCTAAAAACTTACATAAAATTACTCTGGGAATCTTGGTCCACCCCATAAGTATTCTACCAATCAGGCATTAGGAGTAAGAATAAATAATGTTGATGTAGAGGGAAAATATTCATTTTCCAATTCTGAAATCGCCTTGAGTATTTCAGTTACTAGCAAGTCCCCCAATTCTGAAATCGCCATGAGTATTTCAATTACTAGCAATATGTGTATTTGATCATCTTCCCTTTCCTTTTCAAAATGAATATGGACTGTCATGGAGAGCCAACTGATTCCTGGGAAAAGATCAGATAGAAAGTCCTAGGTAAGATGATGGACAAGAATCTGTATCCCCAACTTCTAATTGAGGACTCTTCCTACAAGGTTATATAACCAGAAAATGCCTGACTTACTGGAGATCTACAGACTGACCAGGAGTGAAGCCCATTAGAGCCCTTCCAACTCCCTTGCTAACTGCAAGGCAAAGTTGATCCAGTTTAGTGTCAGAGTCAGAGTATGAGTGCAAAAGGCACTTAAGAAAGGTCAAAGGAAATGAAGGCACTCATTTGGGGATTCATTGTTTTGCCTACTACAAAGATGCAGTTGCCTGTCTGTATTCTTTCCTAAGAGTGACACAGTTGCACAGAAGCCATTATTTGCAACCACTATCTCCCCATTTTTACACATAAAAATATTGTTATTGTTATTCCATTATGTCTGGATTTTCCATTTTCTTGACTATCTCTCCCACTATTATCATAATATCCCCACCATGCAAGATTTGGTGTTTTTTTTTTTCTTGAGAAGAGGGAATTCCTCTGCTTAGTTTCAGCACTCACAAGCCTAACATGATTCTTGAGCATTCAGCTTTTACAGCCTTAAAACCACTTATACCTTCTATGGACCTAAAGGAGTCCTGACTATTGTGTTTACTAGGCAGATGGGTTGAAGATGGGTAAAAAGGCACAGAATGAAAACTATTAAATGTTCTGGAGGAGAGAGGATTATGAAAAAAACAGATAAGGGAGAAAGAAGCTGTAAGATTCAAGAAAGGAAAGAATAAGGCATGCCTGACCAACATTATTTTAATCGTTTCACTGTATTAGTTAACAGAGAAAGGAACACCATTGTTACCTTCCCTTAAGAAGAATGTTCAGTTGAGTGATTTGTGAAATATTTACCTGTCACATTTGTTGAACAAGTATAAACACTGAACAGTGATGAGTGACAAGGATTTCGTAAGAAGACATGTATTAGCACAAGTAACTTTAAGGAATATTTTAATCAGCTGCCAAGATGAACAGATATCTTAAAGAAAAACCTGCCAAAGTGCAAGTGCTCGTATTATCAATGAATACAGAGAGGAACCATGTGGCATTAGCAAAAGGGTGGAATAGGAAGCCCCAGAGAGTCCTTCCCCTTGGATACACTGATTTAAAAATAATATGGACCAGATATATAAACCATATGATTGCCTTTGTAAGAACATCAAAAGCCAGTTGAGAGGTTACATCAGCCCCAGATGAGTGCAAGGCCAAAAAGAGATGCATTGGAGTAGGTAGGAAAGTCCATAGCACTTACCCACCAAACTCCATCTCACTCCCAGCATATGCTGCATGATTGGAAGAAAACTCCCAACTCAGTCTCTCTCCCTTGGAAGGGAAATAAAGATGGAACATATGCACAACATTCTGGACTTTTAGGGTGCTTCCAAAGAATAGTTTCTATCTTACTGACTCAGAGCACTGACAATAAAGGCAATAAATAGTACACTTTGGATACTTGGGAGACACTGAGAACAAAGGTGGGCTTCTTGACTTGCCACAGCATCAGAGAGATTACAGTATGGCAGACACCAAGGGAAGTTGGTGAGTAGAAACAGGCACATTTCTTCAGCTGGGAAATTACACACACAAACCAAGAGAAGTCACAATCCAGAAAAGGTTGGAGAAACCTACTGACTCTCTAGCTGGGCTTGCTGGGGAAGATTTTCCCCTACATGAAGATAATCCATAAAGACTAGAAGAAGTGGCTGTTCTTTTCAAATATCCAAATCTCAACAAAAGATCACAATGCATACAAAGAAACAGGAAAACATGGCAAAGTCAAAGGACCAAAATAAATCTCTGGAAACAAACACTAAAGAAATAGAGATCTATGATTTATCTGAGAGAGAATTCAAAATAGCCAGCATAAAAATCCTCAATGAGCTAAAGGAGAACACAACACACAACAAGATGAAATCAAGTAAACAATGTATGAATAAAGTGAGAATATCAGCAAAGAGAGAGAAACCATAAAAAAGAACCACACATTGTATATATATACCACATGTTCTTTATCCATTCATCTGTTGATGGACATCTAGGTTCTTTCCATAACTTGGCTATTGTGGACATTGCTGCTATAAACATTCGGGTACACGTGCTCCTTTGGATCACTACGTTTGTATCTTTAGGGTAAATACCCAGTAGTGCAATTGCTGGGTCATAAGGTAGCTCTATTTTCAATTTTTTGAGGAATCTCCATGCTGTTTTCCAGAGTGGTTGCACCAGCTTGCATGAATACTATGCAGCCATCAAAAGAAATGAAATCTTACCATTTGCGACGACATGGATGGAACTAGAGCATATTATGCTTAGCGAAATAAGTCAACTGGAGAAAGACAACTATCACATGATCTCCCTGATAGGAGGAAGTGGAGATGCAACGGGGGTGGGAGTTAAGGTGGTAGGAAAAGTAAAAATGAAACAAGATGGGATCGGGAGGGAGACAAACAAAAAGAGACTCTTAATGTCATAAAACAAACTGAGGGGGGTGGGGGGGAGAGGGTTTGGGAGAGGGTGGTGAAAAAAAAAAAAAGAACCACACAAACTGCATTTGAAGAATACAGTAATTGAATTGAAAAATTCACTAGAGGAGCTCAACAACAGACTGACTATCAAGCCCAAGAATCAGCAAACTTGAAGGCAAGTCATTTGAAATGATCCAGTCAGAGAAGGGGAAGAAAAAGAAGAAGGAAAATGAATAGAGCCTAAGAGACTTATGATATACTATCAAATAGACCAATATAAGCACTCTGGGAGTCTCAGAGATTATGGAGGGGGACAGTTGGTGGTGTGAGAGTGGGCAAAAAGCCTATTTGAAGAAATCATGGCTAAAAACTTCCCAAGTCCAAGGACATACAAATTCAAGAAGCTAAAAGAACTCCAACCAGAGTTAACCCAAAGAGACCAACACTAAGACATATTGTAATCAGACTGTCAAAAAGCAAAGGCAAAGAGAGTCTTAAAAGTCATAAGGGAATAACAACTCATGATGCTTTCATGGAATTACCCAGGCCAGAAGGGAGTGAAATAATATATTCAAAGTTCTGAAAATAAATAAATAAATAAATAAATAAATAAATAAATCTGCCAACCAAGAATACTCTGCCTAGCAAAACTATTTTCCAAAAATGAAAGAGAAAACAAGACTCCCAGATAAACAAAAGCTGAGAGAGTTCATCATCACTAGACCTGTCCCATAAGAAATGGGAAAGGAGTCATTCAAATTATAACAAAAGGGTGCTTGATAGCAATATGAAAGTGTATGAAAATATAAAGCTTTTTGGTAATGGTATATACACAGGCAAATATGGAATCCTGTAGTATTGTAAAGTTGGTGCATAACACTTGTTTTTGTTTTTGTTTTTTTATAATTTTTTATTTTTTTATAAACATATAATGTAACCCACCACCCTCTCCTGACACTCCTCCCTCCTGCCCCCCTCAGTTTGTTTTATGACATTAAGAACACTTTTAATTCAGTATAGAATTTAAAAGAAGAAAACATAAAAATTACTATAAATTATTGATGAGTAGAGAGAAATAATCTCAGAAGCTCCATGTACATGAGATCTTGTGGAAAGCCACTTTGATTTATGCTCAGAAAAGTTTGTATTTTGAGTAAAGTTGTCCAGCTGGAGATGAGAGAAACAGTCAGAGGTAAAAACATTAGATAAAGTCACATAACAAAAACCAGATAGTGTGTAGCTTTGAAGATATATCTGTTCAGTAATAATATTAATATCAATAGGTTTTGTGACAAGAAGAAGCTACCCAAATACTCAGGAGGACCCTCCATGTTTGACCTGAATGATCTGGGTTGACTTGTGATATATGACATGAGTTTGCTCAATTTCCAAAATCCTCAGGTCATTTTCTGCTTATGCTGACTTGGTAACTCTGGCTATGTTTTGAAAAACATCCTGATGATGAAAATAAATAACAGGTTAGGATCAAGGAGACCATTTGAGAAACAAAATGACCCCAATTCTGGTTCTGGAACATAATCCCAGAAGAATAACAAAATATAACTGTCCTGAAATGTTTTCTAGCTCAAAGGTGTTTTTTTCTACAGCGGGATGCAGTTTTCCTTTCTTTTTCAACTCAGCAATATTTAACCTCACTTTCTTATTTACTTTATTTTCATATCTATGACATAACCCAAACTCCATTAAGCCAAAAATATTTTTTAAGTATCTAGTCAGACTACAATGGAAAAAGACTGATTTGTTACATAAAACTAGCCAGGGAGGTATTCCCCAGAGTGAAAATGTGCCACAGAACCAGAAGAGCAAGGAGGGATGAGTCTTCATGGACAGTGCTTGAAAATGGCTTCATGGCACTTTAAGTGCTACCTTCTAATAGCTAATTAATTGTCCAGGTGGAATGTGTTAGCTGCTAAGAAGTAAAAACTACATCAATAATTATGTAAAACATAGTCACTATTACCATGTCACTATGTGTGTAGAATATGGATTTTTAAGTATTTTTTTACAAAAAAAGTATTGTGAGCAGTGAACCAAATATTGTGTTGTTTTACAAAATAATGTAAACACATATCTATCATGGAATGATCAACATAAAGTCAAAGTAGACTAACTCTTCCTTTTTATTATTTTTTTAAGTCTGTAGAGTACAAACACTTCTTTCTTCTCCCTGTGTCATGTTTCAGACCATCAGGAAGAGCAAAGGAAATCAACAGTGGGAGCATCATTCTGTGTAATATCTGTGTTTGTATAGGAGGAGGGTAGGTGGAAATTATGAGCTTGAAGGATTTTGCAGTTATCTTAATTCTCTTGTAATTAGTAAGCTTCTCTGTGGGCAGTGCAGTGACTGCACTTGGACCACACCTTCAGGCTCAGAATTGAGTGTTACAGTACTCTTTGTGACCATGAATGAGTCCCAGGTTTTTCCATAAATTTGGGTGCTGAGTCGACCTACACAGCCTCCACCCTGAGCCATGCCAAAGCTTCCCTGTGAGTAGCTGGAAATGATGCCAAGGTTAAAAATGTGACCTTCGAACATGGATGAACCTTGCAGATGTTGTGCTGAGTGAAAGAATCCAGAAACAAAATGACAACCACCGTAGGATTCCACTTATATGAGGTGCCCAGAGTAGTCAATTTCATAGAGACAGAACTAGGATGGTGGTTGCCAAGGACTGTGGAGGAGGAATGGGAATTTATAGTTAATGGATATAAAGCAGAGTTTTCTCTGCTTGCACAACAGAGTGAATTTACTCAGTGCCACTGAAGTGTACACTTAAAAGTAGTTAAGATGATAATTCTTGTGTTGTGTATATTTTGCTGCAATAAAATAAAAAAAACAACTATGTGGGTTCCAGGTTCTGGCAAATGGGGATCTGGACTTGATTCTGCCACTCTTAGGTGTGGTGAGTCTCTCCACTGTTCTAACCCACCATTTTTACCTCTCTGTAAAATGGGACCAACCACATGGGCCTGTGTAGGATAGTAGGAAGAGTTGGAGGCTGTGGTAGATTCATTAAAGACACCCTACTCCCCATGCACATCCTTGGGTGCAGGGCTCTGGGGCCCCAGTTGGCCTAAGGAAATCTGGACTTTATGTCAGGAAAATAATCTGAACCCTGATTCAAACACTTGCCAGCCGTGGGATTAGTGGAGGTCAGAAGCACCTGGCATGTAAACACAGGTGTATTCATTTCCTATTGCCTCTCTTACAAATGTAGGGCTTAAAACAACACAAATTGATTTTCTTATAGTTCCAGGGGTGGGAAGTCTACAGTTAGAGTGGCCATAGGGCTGTGTTCCTTCCAGAACCTTCAGGGGAGAATCTGATTCCTCTTGCCTTTTTCAGCTTCTAGAGGTCACCTGGCCCCTTCCTTGCATCACTCCAAACCCTTGCTCCTATTACCATATTTTCTACTCTCTCTGACCCTCCTTCCTCCCTCTTGTAAAGACCATGATGATTACATTGGGCCCACCCAGGAATCCAGGATAACCTCCCCATCTGAAGATCTATAACTTAATCACATTGGCAAATTCCCTCTTATCACATAAGCTGACATATCCCTAGGGTCTAGAGATCAAGATGTGGACGTCTCTGGGGGGCCATTATTCAGGAACCATACCAGGCAATCTGGTTTATTTGTTCTTTTCAGGAGACTATCAAACTGCCCGTTTCTGTCACCCCTGAGTCTAGCTCAAGGGGTGAAGAGCAGTTGTGCTTTGAGTTAGATCAGATTTGGGCACACAGTCCTAGACTAGTCTTTAAAAAAAAAAATGTTCAGCCTGGTCCTGCAACTCCTTGGGCTGTTCAGACTTGACAGCTGGGCCAGGTAGACTGCCTCCCATTACAGAAGTTTGTCTTCACAGTGAGTTGTAAGTTCCTGCAAGATAGAGACCTGCCTTCAATTTTATTTTCATTACTTGAGAAAGGCATAGTTTTTTATATGTATAACGCTTACAAGCATGGGCTTTTGAGTCAGTCAGCTGGCTTCATTACTGGGCATACAAGGCTTGTGAGCAAGTTATGATGATCCTTGGTTTTCCATGTCTGTACAATAGAGACATTATGTAGCACAGCATTCATCTGCTGGGTTTGTTCTAACAAAGTACGACAGCCTGGGAGCTTAAACAACAGAAATGTATTTCCTCACACCTCTAGAGGCTGGAAGTCTGAGATCAAGGCATTGGCAGGATTGGCTCCTTCTGAGGCCTCTCTTTGGTTTGTTGATGGCCACCTTCTCCCTGTGTCTTCACATGTCTTCCCTCTGTTTGTGTCTGAATTTCCTCACAGGTAGAGACCACAGTGCACTGGAGCCCAACTTTGTGAACTTATTTTTTTTTAGATCCAAAAATGATTTTTTTAATTTAGTTTTATTTTTTTTTGGTGTTCCAAGATTCATTGTTTATGCATTTTTAATATAATTACCATTTTCAAGACCCCTCTCTCCAAGCACAGTTGCATTCTGAGATTCCGGGAGTTAAGACTGCAACCTATAAATTTGGGGGGGGTCACAAGTAATCCTATAACAAACATCCATCTCAGTGAGTTATATGGCAAATTAATTAAGGCACGTAGAGAAAAGCTGTTAGGATGGTGCCTGGCACTCAAATATTCCATAAAATGCCACTGTTGTTGCTGCTATTGTTTTTAAAGGAAGTTGGCCAACACTCCCTCCCACCTCTTTCTATATCTGTCATAAAATAGTTCACATGTTTATAAATTCTTTTAAAAAGCTTCCTGTGTCTTCCATTTCCTTTTAGGTTCCCTACTTATTTTTATATGCATGGCCATTCCTAAATACTAAGACAGTATTGCCACTGAAAAGGGATGCATTTTGAGGATTTTGCTCCATGGCAGTTATATTTATATGCTATTTAAAGGGAGGCTGCTTGCCATCAAAAGAAATGAAATCTTGCTATTTGCAACGACATGGATGGAACTAGAGGGTATTATGCTTAGCGAAATAAGTCAATCAGAGAAAGACAATTATCATATGATCTCCCTAATATGAGGAATTTGAGAGGCAGAATGGGGGGCTTGGGGGGTAGGGAAGGAAAAAATGAAACAAGGTGGGATCGGGAGGGAGACAAACCCTAAGAGACTCTTAATCTCACAAAACAAACTGAGGGTTGCCAGGGGGAGGGGGGGTAAGGAGAGGGTGGTTGGGTTATGGACATTGAGGAGGGTATGTGCTATGGTGAGTGCTGTGAAGTGTGTAAGCCTGATGATTCACAGACCTATACCCCTGGGGCAAATAGTACATTATATGTTAATAAAGATAATTTTTTTAAATAAAGATAATTTAAAAAAAAATAAAGAGAGGCTGCTTATCTCTTTGAAGTGCTTATGACCAAGTCATACCTGAGTCAACTTTTTCAGTGTGGCAGTGCTTGCTTTGATTTTCACAGACCATTTTTTTTTTAATTTAAGCTTTTTTTTTTAATAAAGTTTTTTTTTTTTACTTAAGCTTTTTTTTTTTAAACATATAATGTAACCCCACCACCCTTTCCCCACCCCTCTCTCCCCCCACCCCCCCTAGTCCGTCCCATGACATTAAGAGTCTCCCCTGGTTTGTCTCCCCCCTGATCCCATCCTGTTTCATTTTTTCTTTTCCTACCACCTTAACCCCCACCCCCGTTGCATCTCCACTTCCTCATATCAGGGAGATCATGTGATAGTTGTCTTTCTCCAATTGACTTATTTCGCTAAACATAAAGTACTCATGAAAGAAATTGAGGAAGACACAAAGTAATTTAAGCTTTTTTATTTAAACATATAATGTAACCACACCACCCTTTCCCAACCCCTCTCTCCCCCCACCCTCCCTAGTCCGTCCCATGACATTAAGAGTCTCCCCTGGTTTGTCTCCCCCCTGATCCCATCCTGTTTCATTTTTTCTTTTCCTACCACCTTAACCCCCACCCCCATTGCATCTCCACTTCCTCATATCAGGGAGATCATGTGATAGTTGTCTTTCTCCAGTTGACTTCTTTCGCTAAGCATAATACGCTCTAGTTCCATCCATGCCGTCGCAAATCATAGACCATTTTTGATTTGGTTTGCTCATTCCCTATAACTCCCCAGATCCAGAGTTTTATCATTCATAGAAAAACTGAAAAAACGAGTTGTTCATTTATGAATCCCAGTCACCCAGCTGGCACCAGAAACTCTGCCAGGGAAACTCTACTTCCTCTAAGGAAGAAACGAAGGGCCTTACAATCTGTGGATCTAGAGCATTTATCCAGTGTCCAACGAGAGACTTCTGTCAAAAGGGCGAGAACAGCTTTAATCACAGTTCCTCAGAACCAGTAACATCCCAAATATCCTTCAACAGGTCAGTGGATAAACAAAAAGGATACTGCTCAACAATAAAAAGGAGCAAATTATCCAATACATACAACGTAGATGAGCTCAAGAAGCAGATGCAAAGGTGAATATACTGTGTGATTCCACTCTAGAATAATGAAAACTAATCTATGGTGATAGAAATCAGATGAGTAGTTGAGCAGGTGGGGATATATGGCATAAGTGATGGGAACAAAATGGGGGCACCCTTATGAATGATAGAAATGTGCTATATCTTGACTAGGGTGGTGGTTAGGTTACATGGACATATGAACTTGTTTGTAACTCACTGAGCTATACATACAAAATGTATGCATTTAACTGCCTATAAGTTTTCAAATTTTACTTAAAAAACCAATCAATAAATAAAATAACATCCTGTTCCATGTGGTCTTCTCCAAATTAGAATTTGAGGTTCTATTAACACAGGCCTGAAGCCAACTGGCCTTTTTGGCTCTCATTATATTCTTGTGTCCTTTACCCACAAAGGGCCAGATTGGAGATGAGAAAGTGAGGCAGAAGGCTCTTGAATAGAGAGCCATGGAATATTACATACCAAAGTAATGCATAAGCGACCAGGATGCCTGGAACAAATAACTTTTTGCTGATCCACTGTGAAAATTCAGCAAACTCAAAAGCCCTTTAAATTCCTCATTTCATTCCTGAAGACTAAAATAGGTTCTTGTACTTACTTGCTGACTAACGTTCTGTCCAGAGCCTTTTAAGAGAGAATTATTATAAATTCTTATAAATTATCAGCAAACATTCTGCCTGAGTTTCAATGCTTTAGGTAGTGAGCATGGCAATTTACCAGTTGACACTGGTAACACTATTAACCTCTGCCATTCCCTGTGCAGTATTGAGAAAAACTGGGCACTGTTTAATACAAGATCTGCTATGTATTTACTAAGGGATCATGAATGATATAACTAAATAAATGGATCCAAATTCATCACCTTCTTATGCCTACCTCATGGAGTTTTGGTGAAGAAAATACATTGGAATAACTTAAAAAGATGAGAATCATGGTGATTTGTCACATTTACTTTCATGTAGGTCCATGAATATCTACCTGAACATCAGTGAAATTCCTTATTTATCCCTTTTCTATTTGGTACGACTTCTGTATTCTTAAAGGAAGCCATTTTGGACTGGTATTCTCTCTCTCTCTCATTCTCTCATTCATTCTCTCATTCTCTCTCTCTCTCTCTCTCTCTCTCTCTCCCTCTCCCATTAATATAAATTCTCTGTACTCCCACCCCATTCTTGCTCTGATCCCAAAGAATTTTTTTAATCTTTTCATATGCTTGGAAGACTTTGTTCAATGACAAGGGTAGGAAAAGAGGAGTTTAATTGGAAGAAAGAGCTGGATTACTTCCAGGCACCTTGAGCTGGTTTGGCTTCTCAATGAAGAATGGGAATTGAGAGGTAGAATCTAATGGAAGCATTCCTTAAAGATATGAAAATTCTGGGGGCACCTGGGTGGCTTAGTGGGTTAAGGCTCTGCCTTTGGCTCGGGTCATGATCCCAGGGTCCTGGGATCAAGCCCTGCATCGGGCTCTCTGCTCGGCAGGGAGCCTGCTTCCTCCTCTCTCTCTCTCTCTGCCTGCTCTGCCTACTTGTGATCTCTGTCTGTCAAATAAATAAAATCTTTTAAAAAAAAGATATGAAAATTCTGGGCATGTGCAGAGCTGACTGCCCCAGGAAACAAAGTATATTGCACAATATGGAAGACCCTTCTCTTTACCTCCAAATGAAACCCAACACTATGCTGACACTCAGTATTTTTGGTATATCTAAAGACAGAAACTATGGCATGCATACTGACCTTTTTTAGGCACATGGTGGCAGTAAACTTTTTTCTAAAATGATTTGCAAAAGAACAGATGTAGAAACTGGAAAAAGACAGGAAAACAGGGTACAAGTTGCATGGCAATTATGGGTTAACAAGTGGGCCAGTACCACACCTAAAATATCTTTGGAGTACTCTTAGTTTTGTCAGAGCACCTGGGTAAGGGGGATGAGAGTCAGCTCTTACTAAATTTCTCCAGTCAGTACACATGAGACTATCTCTTTGATGGCTCTATCCCTCTCCTTCTCTTTGTCCCTCTCCCATTCTCTCCCTCTTTCTTGTTCTCTTTTTCAAGGTTCATTATGGTTGGCTGTATGTTCTGAGCTATTTCCAGATTCACTTAACATTCTGGTTTCTCATCTGGTAAATGAGGAATCAGGGCCATATCGTGTACAAAAGTCCTTCCACAATCACCAAACTGTGATTTTCTGAATAGAATGACAGAGGATATGGTTTGCAAAAATGTACCAGGTAGTTGCCTAAGATGGGAGTTATATCCCCTATACCTACTTACCAGGAAGAATCTTTAAATCTGGTGCAGTGGGGGAGAATGTGAAAACTGGAATCTTACATTCCCTTCCCTATGTAAAACCATAGTTAGGGTTCTGGTGCGTATTTCTTCCAGCTTCCATTCGGACAAGAGGTGACATGAAGGAGTGATGAAGGGCACGGAACCCCAAGCAAAATTTGTTTGAAATCTAGTCCTCCCAGTTACTACTTTTGGCCTTGACAATTAATGAACTTCATTATGCTCTCATTCTCAACTATAAAATGGGGATGGTTACAATATGGCCTAAGTCAGAAATTTGTAGCAAAGTGTAAATGAATTTCCGTAAATGTTTGAAAGAACATCTGGTGAATAATTTATATAATACATTATTTTTTAATACAATATAAATAAATACAATACAATTTGATTTATGCAATGTAAAATATGATATTTTAAAAGCTACAAATTGGAGCATGTGTCACATTGAAATCATTGTCTGATTATATTTCCAGTGTTCCTTATTAAGTCTGTGCATCCCATGAAGACTAGACCAAAGAGCACATGATAAGAAATATTTGATTAATATTGGGCAAGTTTAAAAATCTAACCAAGATACAAGAAAATTAACGTAGTCAATTTCAAACCCTGTGTGATTAAGGAAAAAAAACATTTGAATACATTTTTAGTATTTGTGCCTTTCTTGTCTCATAGACACAGCCTGTTTCTAGTTTATTACTGTCTATGAAATGTGCCCATTTTGAATGGAGGATCTGTCTCTTCATCTGAACTACCTCATAGTTGGTTCTCAGGAGGGACATTTACACCCCCCACAAGCTTGTTGAAATAACAGTTGTGACATTCAGAGGGAATGAATCCATTATTATCTCCCAGAGACCAGGAAAGCATGCCAGAAGTGTCTAGACACACTTCCGTGAATTTCTAGAGGACAGAAATCAGATGTGATTGTTCTGATCCAGAGCAGGGAAAGATTCAATATAGAGCACATCTAGGAAAGAGTTAAGGTAGAATTGGGTCCACTTGAGCTCTCAGAGCTTTGACCATAGAATCAGAAAGTGTGGTATGTTCAGAAGTTGGTGAAGAAGGAAAAACTAGGGTAATTAATTCAGTGAGTATCCTTGTGCTTCAGGCATCTATTGCTGTGTAACTAGCCACCCCAAACCTGGTCATGTAAAACAACAGCCTTTTAAATCTGTGCTCTGAGAATTTGGACAGAGCACAGCAGGGGTGATTTATCTCTGTTCCACCTGTGTAGTGAAATACTGGAAATATTAGGAAATACTAAGAAAATACAGTGTCACTGGAAATTCTGGACTGTCGAGAAATGACTTGGTTGACTAAGGCTGGGATCATCTGGAAGAGTTTTCACTCACATTTAACCCTGGACTGGGGTGACTTGATCCTGGGCCCAGCTGGGACTGTTATTTAGAGTACCTACATGTGGCTTGGGCCTCCTCACATATGGAAGCCTTGGACTGTGTCAGATGACTTTCATGGTAGCTCCAGGATCTCAGGGTTAGTGTTCCAGAATATAAAGCAAACATTGTATGGCCTCTTATGACCTAGCTTCCAAAGTCATGTAATGCCACTTCTGTCATACTGTATTAACAAGTCTGTCTGGATTCAACAAGAGAGGATATAGATCTCCAATTCTTGATGACAGGAGTGTCAAAGAATTTGTGACCATGTTGGAAAACCACCCTGCTTTAGAATAAGTGAATCAACTGGTTCTTTCTCATCTCTATCAGTTGGCCAGTGTCTCTCCCAAGGCAGAACCAGAAAAACGGTCTTTAAAGCAAGTGTTTATCTATCTAGGAAGGCTTATAACTTCTGCTAGAGAAGAAAGAAAATTCTGCGCTATCTCTGGACCTTTACAATGCCTAATATTTTAAAGAGGCTCAAAAGGGAAGTAGGCAAATAAATCACACTCAAATATTATATCTCCTCTTTATTTTGCCTTTTGGAGACCCTACAACCATGACCCCACACCCTCAACTGAAGCTTGCCTGTCTACACCTCAGAGCCAGCAATCAAATCTCTCATTTAGAGGACTTTGGGGAAGCAGGACTACACACCTGCAAAGAAAATTCATGCTGGTTGCCATATGACTCAGTCATTAGTTCCTGTGTATGAGTGTGCTTCCAAAGACTGTCAGGCATTTGAGAAAACTTCCCAACAGAAGGATCAAAATGGATGAAAAGAAGAGCTCTCCACCAAGTAACCAATAATTCAAGTGATAGAAATAAACTTTTAAAAAATGTTAATTCATATTCTCAAGGGTTGCACATAAAGTCAGAATAGGCAGCTATTAAAAAAAAAAGGAATGGGATGGGAGTTGAGGAGGGAACAAGGTGTAAAAAAAAATTGTTTAAAAAAATTTATAGTGTGACTTCCAAAATTTAAAAATATGAAAAGGACTGAAATAATAGAATTGATAGGGTGATGACCAAAACAAAGACTTTAGAGACATAAGAATAGTGACATTCAGAGCAGAAAAAAAATGTGATGGAAAATATGGAACAATTAAGAAACGTGGAAGATCAAGTGGGGGCTCCAATATGAAATTTAGCTGGAGTTCCAGAAGAGAGTACAGAAATTAGAGGAGAAGTCAACAAATATATAATAGTAGGAAACATCCTCTAGCAGAAAGAAAACACAAGTCTACTTGAAAAAGTTGACACAGTGGAGAACAAAGAGAATAAAAATACATCTATACCTAGAAACATCTGCATTAAATGTTCAAATACTGAGGCTAGAGAGCTTAAAATTTTCAGAAAAGAAACAGGTCATATACAAAGGAATAGAATTGGACTAACTTCAGACTCTAACTGGCAACACTAGATGCAAGAAGACAACAGAAATATACTTCATTAGGAAAGGCAATAATTTAGACCCAGAATTCTATATTTAGCTAAAATAGCAATCATATGGGAGGTCAGATAAAAATATATTTCCGCAAAATAAAGCTCCAGGATTTTACCTATTACCTAACTTTTTTTTTAGGAAGCTACTTAAGAATATGCTCCAGCAAAATGAGGGTAAAACCTAAAAAAGAGGTTGGCAAAATTAACACAGAAGTCCAATAAAAAGAAATCCTAAAAAGCAAGCTGAACAAGCAGATCTGAAAAGAAAATGGTTCAGATTTTCAAAGAGTGAGTTCTAAGATCTCCAAAAGGAAAGATGGAATTAATTGCAAGTCAGATAGATAGACAGATATATAGATAGAAAGAAAGAAAGATATAGTGTCTTGGGGCACCTGGGTGACTCAGTCAATTAAGCATCTGACTCTTGATTTAAGCTTAAGTCATGATTGCAGGGTCCAGGGCTCAAGATCCGAGTTGGACTCTGCACTGAGTGTGGCATTCACTTGAGATTCTCTCTTTCTCAAACAAACAAACAAACAAAAAAAAAAAGCAACTTTTTTTTTATTTAAGCTTTTTTATTTAAACATATAATGTAACCCCACCACAGTCTCCCAACCCCTCTTCCCCCCCGACCCCCCTCAGTTTGTTTTATGACATTAAGAGTCTCTTTTGGTTTGTCTCTCTCCCAATCCCATCTTGTTTCATTTTTTCTTTTCCTACCACCTTAACCCCCACCCCCGTTGCATCTCCACTTCCTCATATCAGGGAGATCATGTGACTTTTTTAAATGTGTCTTCGCATGTTGGTAATGTGAGGAAGAAGGCACATATCAAGTCTCCCAACAAGGAAAAAAAATGTAGTTTCAACCCCAAGACAAAAATCTATGCAAGAAAAGTATTGCAAATATATAATGCAAATTAAAATATGGAATCTTTTTTTTTAAATGAAATTTAAGATGATAAACTATTTTATCTTGAGATGAGAACATTATCTTTTCAGCAGCAAGTGAGTGGTGACATCAAACCTAATATCATCAAAAGAGATATTAAAACAAATCTACTTTATAAGCAGAGTGATGGATGGCAAACACTCCTCGTGTATAGACTATGAAATATTCATATATATAAGAAAAGATGGCATTTTTAGCATGCTGTTTGGCTCTACAGTGAGCAATATTCACTTCCTAGTCATCTTAATATAACTATCATTTATTGGTTTTCTATATGTACACTCAACCTTCAGATAAAATGTGGACAACTAAAAAGATGGTTATAGAATGTAAATGATTTCATGTTGACAATGTAAACATCCATTTATACTTGAGAGAAGTTTAAAGTAGAAGATGGGATAAGAAGATGGCTGGAGACAGGAATGTGAGCACTCTTCTCTGACCTAATATGGAATCAAGACATACTACCAAAAGCTAATGGAATGTGAGATAGAGGAGGAAAACTTCAAAGATTTATTAGCTCTAATAGTAATAATATAAATTTCAAGCATTATGAGTGTAAGAAGATAAAGAGAATAATATAAATGAGCTAAATCTTCATTTTTCAAATGATGGTGTCCGAAGTGGATAAATCTAGAAGGAATTATTATGATCCCTTTATTTGGTATTATAGAAATAAGAACTAAAAGAACCAAAAAGGAAAATGATTAAAATTGTATACTGCTGGGAGGTGGGAGGGATGAGGCAGGAATGGTCGTTTCTCATTAGTAAGACCCTGTAAGTACTACTTAGTTTTTTTGTAATACATGCTATTCAGTTTCCTTAATAGGGGTGTAAAGTCATTAACACAACTCCCAGAAGAATTAACTCAAGTGTCAGGGGAGGGGGAAGGGAAGGCAGGAGAGAAGCAACAGCAGTAGCTGTCCCTTATTATATAGACTTTAATATCATGCCCGACAGAGTTCTAAACCTAGTACGTGCACATTAATTCTGGTAATAACACTTGACGGGGTGCTGTGATCATCTCCATTTTGAAGATCAGGAACAGAAGGCAGAGACTTGAAGTAAGAGCTTGCCCAGAGCTGTATAACCAATAACTGCTGGAGCTAGGGGTTCAAACTCAGGGATGCTGGCGAGGGGTCCTTGCTCTTCACCATTCTGCTTTAGGCTGTCATCATTCCTATGGGATTGTTGTTTCCTCACCTTTCCTTTTTTTTTTTTTTTTTTAAGATTTATTTATGTATTTTAGAGAGAGGGAGAGGGAGGGACAGGGGAAGAAGGAGAGAGAGAATCCCAAGCAGCAGACTCCCCAATGAGCACAAAGCCCACTGCAGGGCTCCATCTCGTGCCCCTGAGATCATGACCTGATCTGAAACCAAGAGTCCAATACTTAACTGAGTTATCCAGGCGTCCCTCCCTTGCCTTTCCTAATGAGAAGTCCAGAGCAATGAAGATATGGAGGTTGAAACACTATTTTATTGAAGCTTTGTGACACTAAAATTACTGAAAGCAAAAATGTTAAAAATGGTTACATCCAGTGAGTGAGGAGGCAATGGGGAGGTGGAAGGCACAAGGAGGCAGAAAACTTACCTCCATTCATGCTCAGTCTACTGCTTTGATTTTTTGTTTAACCATAATCATCAATTTTGTGTTTTAAAGTTTGTGTTACCCAAACCTTAAAAATTTCAGTGGACTTTTATTTTAAAATCAGATAGGAGTAGGAAGGCATTTATGAAAACTCAAATTTATGTTTCTTCCATCTCCCAAGATCGGAGATAATTTGTATAAATGTGTGTGATTTATGCAACCAAATGCACCCTTTGGAAATCTGATTTAAACGTTTTATTACTTTAAGTGTTTGTTTCATTCGAAAGGAAATATATTAAACATTTCCTGCCAGTGCTCCTATCCAGTTTAAAAGCTCCAAACAATGGTTAGACATTATCGGTTTTGTGATGTAAAATGAAGCCCTGTGATCCCTGGGGCCGGGTCCTAAAATGCTATAGGACTTCTGCTTACTCTGTTGGGACCCATGCATTCAGAGCCCTAAGCTCCCACATAAGGGTCTGTCCGCACTGAGGCTACTATCCTTGAGGAAGCCATGGCCATGTGGAGAGGCCCTGAGTAAATTCGGTCAGTAGCCCCCACTGAGATCCCAGTCCATGGCTAACAGGAGCCACTGGTCATGCGAGCGAGCCAGCCTGCCAATGACTCCAGCACCTGGAGTCTTTGCATCTTTCCAGCTATAAAGTTAAATCCAGCAATTCCGCACTTTTTGTTTTACACTGACATGACTCACCAAGTGAATTTTTATTATAAATCCAAAAGAGATATTAAAACGAATCTACTTTATAAGCAGAGTGATGGATGGCAAACACTCCTCGTGTATAGACTATGAAATATTCATAAGGAACATATAAAATTCATTGTCATTTCTCAAAACCTCATACACAGAGGACAGGGTTTTCTTCCATGTTGTGTGGGACTGGGTAGTGCCGGGCAGTTTCTCATTTCTCAGTATCTGGACATCCGTCGGACTAACAGGTCATAGCAGGAGGGAACAGAGGTATCAACCCCTGCTGCTCAGGTTAGAATCACCGGAGAATGAAAACTCCAGTGGCCGAACCACAACCCAGCTTAGCCAACTCACCATCTCTGAGGGTCGGACCCAAGCATGCGTGTTTTGTAAGGCTTCTGAATGGTTCCCCTGAGCAGCCGAGGTTGAGAACCAG